>CAUYON010149230.1:0-11200 GCA_963573935.1 Arctocebus calabarensis
CCTGTAGTCCCAGCTACTTGGGAGGTGGAGGCAGGAGACTCGCTTGAGCCCAGGAATTGGAGGTTGCTGTGAGCTGTGATGCCACAGCACTCTATCCAGGGTGACAGCTTGAGGCTCTGTCTCAAAAAAAAAAAAAAATCCACTACATATGTGTGAAATGAGGTGGGCAGAATCCGCCCTGAGGTTTTGAAGAATTCTTTTGAAAATCAAAAGTAAAGGAGAATCTGCTGATAGTGAACGAGAACGAAGGGACCAGAGGAAGGCAGAATTGGAAGTGACAACCATTCCTCCTGGGGTAAGGTCCCACTGCGCACCTAGCAAAATGAATAAAAATTTTTATCCCCAGAGATGAATCTGGGAAATTAAAACTCAAAGGTAAAGAAAAGACCATAAACCCTTTCAGAGAGAGAGGAAAACAGATCACCTGTAAAGAAACAGGTGTCCCCATGGAGGACAGCAGTCTTCTCCTCTGTGGATGCTCAGAGTCTGGGAGAGTAAAGACTCCAACCTCTGAGGGAAAATGATGTGAATCTAGCAATTGATAGCAGCCATTACTAATAAAGTGTGGAGGCCCAATACAGACTTTCAGGGGGATAAGGATTCAGAAGCTTCATTACAAGGCCCTAAGTAGGACTTTCTTTTTCAGGTAAAGATGGCAGGTTGAACACATATGTTTAAGTTCCCATTCCCAACTCACTTATAGGTAAGGGATTTTAACCTGCCCCCCCCCAAAACCCACATACTGGGTAGCCTTACAGTTTGTGTGCAATTTAAAATAGTTGCCATAAGATTTGTGTGCAATTTTAAATGGCTGCCTATTTTAAATTGCACACAAACTTTATGGCCACTCTGTATAATGATAAAAAGATCAAGAGGCCTGTTGTTGGGCAGCGTGTCAACAGCCTGATGGAAGGCTTCTGGAGGAGTCCTCAGATTGGAAATGTCAGTCTGCATTCTGACTGGCGACCCCCAGTTCCCTTGTCCATGTACTCTGAGAATGCCAAAACTAGGGGGACTATATGACTACAGGTGTTGGCATTTGAGGAAAACCACAAACAAGAACGAGAGAAACAGAATTTAAGAAGAAACAAAGAAGGAATATAACAAAACTTAGAGGAAATAATGCCAGGATCAGAAGAGAGCCTGTCTCTCATCCCCACACAAAAGTTTGTTAGATTCCTCTCTGAGGAAATGGATTATCTAAGAGAGATGACTACAGGTGTTGGTAGTTGAGGATCTCCCAGTGAAAGGGCCACGTGTATGCCATGAGCAATGTACACGCACACCTTTATCCTGATATCTTGGTCAGTTCATGCTACGAAAACAAAAATCCTATAGACTGGCGGACTTAAACAACAAACATTTATTCTTTATTTCTCATAGTTCTGGAGGCTGGGAAGTCCAGTATTAAAAGTCTCAGCAGATGTGTTGTCTGGTGAGGGTTCTTTTCCTGTTCTGTGGGTGAATGACTTCTTGCTATCTTCACAAGGCAGGGGGAGACAGAGAGAGAGAGGAGGTGGGAAGAGAGGGAAGAGAAGGAAGAGCGAGGAGACAGGAAGAGAGGGAAGACAGGGGAGACAGGAGAGCAAAAGAGGGGGATAGAATACAAGTGCAGGGAAAGCTCTCTCCTGTCTCTCGTTGAGGGCTCTACTCTGACTCTGGTCATGAAGGCTCCACCCTCACTCTCATCGTGAGGGCTCTACCCCGACTCTCATCGTGAGGGCTGTACCCCGACTCTCACCATGAGGGCTCTGCTGTGACTCTCACTGTGAAAGCTCTACCCCCACTCTCACCATGAGGGCTCTACCCTGACTCTCACCGTCAGGGCTCTACCCCCACTCTCACCCAGACTCTCACCATGAGGGCTCTACTCCGACTCTCACCGTGAGGGCTCTACCCTCACTCTCACCATGAGGGCTCTACCCAGACTCTCACCATGAGGGCTCTACCCAGACTCTCACCGTGAGGGCTCTACCCCCTACTCTCACCGTGGGGGCTCTACCCAGACTCTCACCGTGAGGGCTCTACCCCCGACTCGCACCGTGGGGGCTCTACCCCGACTCACACGGGGGGGGCGCTCCCCCGACCCTCACGGTTAGGGATCTACCACTACTCTCACTGTGTGGGCTCTACCCCGACTCTCACGGTGAGGGCTCTACCCCGACTCTCACCGTGAGGGCTCTACCCAGACTCTCATCTTGAGGGCTCTACCCCCACTCTCACTGTGAGGGTTCTACCCCCCACTCTCACCGTGAGGGCTCTACCCCCACTCTCACCATGAGGGCTCTACCCCAACTCTCACCGTGAGGGCTCTACCCAGACTCTCACCGTGAGGGCTCTACCCAGACTCTCACCGTGAGGGCTCTACCCCGACTGACTCTCATCGTGAGGGCTCTACTGTGACTTTCATTTTGAGGGCTCTACCCCGTCTCATCGTGAGGGCTCTACCCCGACTGACTCTCATTGCCAGGGCTCGACCCTCACTCTGATCATGAGGGCTCTACCCTCATGAACTAAGTACCTCCCCTCTCCAAATAGCATCACATTAGGGATATATACATCACGTATACTTTGCGAGGACACAAACGTGCAGCATTTGCCTTGCCCCATCAGTGCTCCCAGAGCTTCAATTAGCCTTTTCATACTCACTTATAAATAGAAATGGACAGCTTATCACAACAAGATATTTGAGGAGAACCACTAACAAGAAAGAGAGAAATGAAAATTAAGGAGAAGCAAAGAAGGAATATAACAACACTTAAGAGAAAATAATGCCAGGATCAGAAGAGATGAAATGATATCAGTCATGAAAGAACAATAAGATGTCCTAAAAAAGAAACACTTATAGAATTAGAAGCTCTTGGGTATTTAAAAGTTTGATTGTCATATATAAATGTTATAAAATTTTAGAAGATAAAGCTTACTGAGATTTTCCCCAGAAAGCTTACAAAAAAAAAAAAAAAGATTAAAGAGACAGAAATTAGGAGATAAAATATAAGGAAATTAGAGAATTAAAGAATTCCAACATCTGAATAATGAGAGTCCTCCAAAGCCCATGGAATGTCAGGATCAATATTTATTCATTTATTTACTTTAAGGCCCACACCAACATACATTTCTGTGAAAAGATAGGAAAATATAAAATTTTTCAGAGAGAAAAAAGTAGGTCACATGCAAAGAATCTGTCATTAGAATTGTATCGGATGATTTATTTAAAGCAACATTTGAAGCTAGAAGAGAGCAGAGCAATGCCTTTGAAATTCAGAAAGAAAACATTTTCTAAACTAAAATTGCATACACAATAAAATTATTCATCAAATGTGAAGATGGAATATTTTCAGACAAACAAGAAAAATTTTCCATTCTATGTGCCTTTTCTAAAAGATGCAGCAGGAGAAGGTATTCCACGTAAGTAGGAGTATAAAGCAAACCAGAGGGTCCAGGAAATAGGGAATACGACCAGGGAGAGACAGCTGGGATCCCCAGGCTCAGATGAAGGGTAGTGTAAGCTTGACAGCTTACCACAGGCCCTGGGAGCAGGAGAAGCCATGGCTCCAAGAAAACAATGCAATCAACACAATGCTTGGCATCTTTCAATGTGTTCAGAGATTTTCGATATGATCAGAGGATTTGGAGATGCATAAGTGATGGTACAAAGGAACTACACAGCTCAGGTGAAAATAATGGAATTACAGAATTATAGAATTAATTAATAATAGAATTACAGAATAATGTAATTATAGAATTATAAGAACATAAACAATGACTACTGATTTAACCAAAAACTGCCATAAATAAGCTGAAAGAACTAGGAAGGAGAAGCACATGATTGTGTTTACGTGTGGGGTGTGGCCCAGGGGAGCATGAAAAAGACCTAACCCCTCATCCTACACAGTGGAAGGTCAGCCAACACAATCTCTCAAACTTAAAAATAAGAAGCAGCAGCAAGGGAGCTGCTCACACCTGTAATGCCTAGCACTCTGGGCACCGTGGCTCATACCTGTAATCCTAGAACTCTGGGAGGCTGAGATGGAGTGGATCTTTTGAGCTTAGGAGCTCAAGACCATCCTGAGCAAGAGTGAGACCTTGTCTCTAGAAAAAATTAAAAAATTAGCCAGGTGTTGTGCTGGGCACCTATAGTCCCAGCTCCTCAGGAGGCTGAGGCAGGAAGATCACTTGAGCCCATGAGTTCAAGGTTGCTGTGAGCTAGGCTGACACCACCGCACTCTAGCCTGGGCAACATAGTAAGACTCCAGAACAAAACAAGACAAAAAAAGCAGACAGCAGCAAGAGCATGTTTTTAATGAATATAAAAATCAACACCTGAAAAAAAGGATAAACAAATCATGAATAGAGGCCATTAGGGACCATTGAAAGGTGATGGAGGCTGGGCCCAGTGGCTCAGACCTGTAATCTTAGCACTCTGGGAGGCTGAGGCAGGTGGATTGCTTGAGCTCAGGAGTTTGAGATCAGACTGAACCAGAGTGAGACCCCGTCTCTAAAAATAGACAGGGAAGTAGCCTAAATGTTCATTAGCCCATGAATGGATAAACAAAATGTGGTATATGTTTACCATGGAATTCTATGCAGCCATAAAAAGAGGGAGACGTTACAGCTTTTATGTTTATCTGGATGGAGCTGAATGTATTCTTCTTAGTAAAGTATTTCAAGAATGGAAAAAAAAGTATCCAATGCACTCAATACTCTTATGAAACCAATATGGAAATACTTACATATTCATAGGAATGATGAAACACAAAGATAGTCCAAAAAGAAAGAGAGGAAAGGAGGAAGAGGGGAAGGGGGGGGAGGGCGAGTGGAGGGAGGATATTTGGTGGGATCTCACCTAATGTACACAACGCAAGGGTACATTTCAAAACAACTAAGAGTATATTATGAATGTCTTACCACAAAAATTAAGTTAGAAAAAAAATAAAAATAAAATAAGTGAGGTGGTTATGTTAATTAGTTTGATTTAAGCATTGCACATTGTATATCAAATCATCATATTGTACCCCATAAATGTATACAGTTATGATTGAATAAAAATTAAGTTAAATAAATAAATAAATATATAAATAATAAAAACAGCCGAGAGTGGTGGCTGGTGCCTGTAGACTCAGCTTCTTGGGAGGCAGAGGCAAGAGAATCACTTGAGCCCTAGAGTTTGAGGCTGCTATGAGCTGCGATGCCATAGTACTCTACTGAGAGCGACAAAGTGAGACTCTGTCTCAAAAAAAAGTTGGATTTGTCTCAACCCAAGAGCATGATGTTATGGCTGCATCAGACAGTCCATCTCCCATGGCAGAATTTGAGGGTGTAGAGTTTGAAGATTCTTATGCAATGGATGAGAAGGTGCCAACCTATAATGAACCTGACCCAGCAGCTGAGGAAGTGGAAGAAGCAAGTGAGGATGGCACAGACATTGCAGAGACTCTGAAAGAAGAGGATGTCAGGCATCTGATAATGCAGTTCGTCATTTGCTGTGGAAAAATGCCCTGGTATGCCAAGAGGTGTAGCCAGTATTGAAAGTGCTTTCTCCACTCAGTAACACGCATAAAAACAGACTAAGATTGACTCTTTTTTCTTTCTTTTTTTTTTTTTTCTTTTTTTGAGACAGAGTTGCACTTTATTACCCTCGATAGAGTGCTGTAGCGTCACAGCTCACAACCTCCAACTCCTGGAGGCGATTCTCTTGCCTCAGCCTCCCGAGTGGCTGGGACTACGGGCACCTGCCACATGCTCAGCTGTTCTTTGTTGCAGTTTGGCCAGGGTCAGGTTTGAACCCGCCACCCTCGATATATAGGACTGGAGCCCTACTCACTGAGTAACAGGTGCCACCCTTTTGTGTGTGTGTGTGGTTTTATAACTTTTATTTGATGTATCTGACAATCACCAGTCAGTTCTCATCAACACCGACTGCAGATTTTTGAAAGTGATAACAGGTACATAGGCAACTAAAGTATTGAGTTTGTTTGGGGGATCTTCATCTTCATTATGTTTTCTGGACAACTGCACACAGTTACATTATGGGACATTCCTTATCCCTTTGTGCCAGACAGCTTTGTTGAGCTTGGTATCAGTGCACACATCTGGAGTCCCCATCTCTTTCAAGGCAAATTTCCAGATCTCTTTGAGTGCCCAAGGGGCATGCTTCTTGAAGTTCACTCCATGGATGCACTGTGAATGTTGATGGTGTGTTCTCGAGTCACCACCTTGTGGATGGCAGACTGGCTCTTCTTCCCACCCTTCTCACCACCTTTCTTTGTGGGAGCTATTCCGCAAGGCCCAAGTTGGAAAGAAAGAACAGGAGGGATTGTGGGAGGAAGAAAGGGCTAACTCTTTTTTCCAGAAAGAATGATTAAACCATGAGAAAATAGTGCACTGATTTTTGTATGATACTGCGTTTTGATTATGTATGACTGCATATGATATTCTGTAATAAAAGGTGTACAAGGAAGTACATGTACCTATCAGGATGGTAGGCAGGGTTCCTTATGTTGACCATCTCCATGTGGTGATCAGTTTGTCACAGCCCCACAGTGGCCAACTTACAGAGGCTGTGCTGTGTTTAGAATATAATGGGGAGAGCCGCCAGACCACATAACTAAAAACCATTGAGGGTTAAAAAGTAGGACGGAGAGGGACAGACGCCCTTCTTTCATTTAATGCCATTCTTTATCCCTTTATTATTATTTTTTAAATGTTAGGATACAAAGAATGACCTGGAAAGATCAGACTTGTATAAAGGAAGCTGACTGAGGCCCAGTTTGCCTCTGTGCTCCTGCCGTGCTCTGTATGCATGTAGCATGCAATGGGCCATACTGCACCACAATTCAGAGTCCCCTAAGTGTCAAATGCATGTTTAACCTACTTCCTTTTCCAAATCCCAAATTTATAATACAGAGATAATGTTTTATCAGAACTACTCGTCATATGACTTCTTTGAATAACAGCTCATCAAAGTTACTGCTGTTTTAACCAGTGGGTAGTGGTAGAAACACTTGGGATTAGAGACAGAAATTTGCTTGATGCTGCTGCCAACTGATCACCAACCAGACACCAAAAAGCATCTCTGAAATAATGAAAAAATCCACTTCCGTGATAGACTGAGGACTTCTCATGCATTCTACTGTCCTGTGCAGCTGCAGAGCTCCACTGGTGTTGAGACCACTGATCAGGCTTTTTTTTTTTTTTTTTTTGAGACAGAGTCTTACTCTGTCACCCTGGGTAGAGTGCCATGCATGGTGTCATTATGGCTCACAGTAAACTCAAACTCTTGGGCTTGAGTAATCCTCTTAGCCTCCTGAGTAGCTGGGACACAGGCATGCTCCACAATGCCTGGCTAGTTTTTTCTATTTCTAATAGAGACAGGGTCTCACTTTTGCTCAGGCTGCTATCAAATTCTTGAGCTCCAGGGATCCTCCCTCCTCAGCCTCCCAGAGTGCTGAGATTACAGATATGAGCCTCTATGCGAGGCTTTCACCTGGGCTTCTTTATGAGTGCATCAACTTGAACAGAGTAAAGGGAAAGAGAATTCTGCCTGAATACTGAAATGTTTTAATTATGGAATATCAGCAAATAAATAAAAGTTCTGTTACTCGCCAAGTCGATTTTGGATAACTCAAAATAATTGAAGCTTGATTCCTCATCTGTGACATGCAATTCACAGTACTGTTCTGCTTACTCATCAGGACTTTGCAAGAATTAAATGAGACCATCCATGCAAAGCAAAGCCCTACATGAAGCCCTACATAAAGGGTAAGATGGATATGAGTTCCTCAAGGACTCACGTTGAAAGGAAAAAATAATAATTTTCTCTTTAAATAATTATCTCTGTGGGGTGGCACCTGTGGCTCAGTGGGTAGGGCGCTGGCCCCATATACCAAGGGTGGTGGGTTCAAACCTGGCCTGGCCAAACAACAACAACAAAATAACCAGGCGTTGTGGCGGGCGCCTGTAGTCCCAGCTACTCGGGAGGCTGAGGCAAGAGAATCACCTAAGCCCAGGAGTTGGAGGTTGCTGTGAGCTGTGATGTCACGGCACTCTACCAAGGGCGACAGAGTGAGATTCTATCTGTACAAAAAAAATAATAAAATAAATAAATAAATAAATATCTCTTGTAAATAAAATAAAAACACTGGAAATTATTACTCTTTGAGTTGCAGATCATATAAAATATCATATTGCTTTACTCAAATTGCCTTCCATTTTTGCTCTTTCAAGACAGCATAGATTTAAAGGAACACTTGTTTTAACATTAAAAGTGCAGTATTTTGACATATGAAGAGGTCGGGGGGGTAAGTTGGCAAAACTAAAAGCAACTTATGTGCTGGTTATCAATTAAATAGCAAAAACCTGTGGGGTATTTTTTTTTTTTTAAGAGATAGAGTCTTACTCTGTCGCCCTCAGTAGAGTGCTGTGGCATCACAGCTCACAGCAACCTCCAGCTCTTGGGCTTAGGTGATTCTCTTGCCTCAGCTTCCCGAGTAGCCTGGACTACAGGCGCCTGCCACAACGTCCGGCTATTTTTTTGTTGCAGTTTGGCCAGGCCAGGTTTGAACCTGCCACCCTTGGTATATGGGGCTGGCGCCCTACTCACTGAGCCACAGGCACAGCCCACCTGTTGGGTATTTATTTAATTTTTCAAAAATGCTGAAGTTTGGCTAATTTTATAGTATGATGAGCCACTCATTTGCTTAGTCCTTCATTTCTATATAGAAATAAAGATATTTACTGACTCATTTGCTTATTCATTCGTTTCTGTATAGAAATATATTTACTGGCTGCCCATAAAAAAATGAAAATTGAATGTCTCTGAGCTCCAAATCTATCCTTCTTTGCCTTGTTTTGTGATACCTAGACATGGACTGGACTCTGTAAACACCTCTTGACACGTAATTGCTAAGCTTTATTGATAAGGTGGGCTCTGGAGTGACAGTAACAGGGAGACCATTCCCTTCCAGTTCTGATTCTCCGTCATTACCATGTGGGTGGGTGGGGGGAGCACGTGGGTAAGCCCCAGTTATACCGGGCCACCTCCCCACCCACCCACGCCCCCATCGTGGCATGCTGTTATCCCAGACCAGCTCCAGCCACACCTCCTGGCCAGTTTCTTCCCTAGCAACATGCTGTGTTTCAGCAGTAGACCTCCTCTTTGAAGAGATCTTAATTTTAGCTTTGGAGGAAGTGGGGCCCTTTGACACTCCATACTTCCTTTATTGTCCTCTCTTCCTCATCAAAGGGGCCAGAAGTCAAAGCCCAAGGCCAGACTGAGGTGGGAATAATTAAATGAGAACAGGGGAACATTATATTCTTAGTGGAATTTTTTTTTTTTTTTTTGAGACAGAGCCTCAAGCTGTCACCCTGGATAGAGTGCTATGGCAGCAACCTCCAATTCCTGGGCTCAAGCCAGTCTCCTGCCTCCGCCTCCCAAGTAGCTGGGACTACAGGCACCTGCCACAACGCCCGGCCATTTTTTTGGTTGCAAACCATCATTGTTGTTTGGTGGGCCAAGACTGGATTCGAACCCGCCAGCTCAGGTGTACGTGGCCGGCACCTTAGTCCGTTGAGCCACAGGCGCTGAGCCTTCATAGTGGAATATTAAACCAGAAGTTATCCAAATCCCCTCTCCACAAGGACTGTGGGAACATTGCATTGGTCTTATCTAATAGGCTGTGGCCAGTCAGCTCTCCTGTGCAATTTGCAGCACAAATTTTCATTACCAGGCTGGTAATGTGAAAAACCAACCTGTTACTGTAGTTTAAAAGTGGCTCCAAGGAGACCAAGGTGGGTGGATCACTTCAGCTCATGAGTTCAACCAGCCTGATCAAAAAGAGTAAGACCCATCTCTATTAAAATGTAGAAAAAGTAGCTGGGTGTTATGGTAGTGCTACTTGGGAGACTGAGGCAAGGAAGTTTCTCGTGCCCAAGAGTTTGAGGTTGCTATGATCTAGGACGATGTCATGCAGTCTACATAGGGTGACAGAATGAGACTGTCTCCAGGGGAAAAAAAAGGTTCCAGTCTCAGTGCCTGTACCTCAGCAGCTCGGGCGCCAGCCACATACACCAGAGCTGGCGGGTTTGAATCCAGCCTGGGACTACCAAACAACAACTACAACCAAAAAATAGCCAGGTGTTGGGAGGAGGAGTAGGCTGTAGTCCCAGGTAGTTGGGAGCCTGAGGCAAGAGAATCACTTAAGCCCAAGAGTTTGAAGTTGCTATGAGCTGTGATGCCACAGCACTCTACTGAGGATGATATAGTGAGACTCTGTCTCAAAAAAAAAAAAAAAAAAGGTTCCAAACTTGGAAACTTCCAAACCTGGGGGTGGGGGGATGGGCAGGAAGAGAGATTTAAAAGAAGTCCCCAGATTCATGAAGTACAACAATTTTTAACAGGATACAAACAGCAGGGGTCAGCAAAACACAGCCATATCCACTCAAGTTAAATACTGCATATGGCTAATTCCAGGCAGAGTACACAAAGACTATAGCCCCGGGAGGCGCCTGTGGCTCATCGAGTGGGGCACCGGCCCCAAATACCGAAGGTGGCGGGTTCAAACCCGGCCTCGGTCAAACTGCTAAACAGAAAGATAGCCGGGCGTTGTGGTGGGCGCCTGTAGTCCCAGCTGCTCGGGAGGCTGAGGAAAGAGAATCGCCTAGGTCCAGGAGTTGGAGGTTGCTGTGAGCTGTGTGACGCCTCAGCACTCTGCCGTGGGCGACAGAATGAGACTCTGTCTCTAAAAAAAAAAAAAAAAAAAAGACTATAGCCCCTGATGAAGCCAAAAGTGTTCACTATCTGGCTCTTACAGAGTTTGCCCCCTTGAGTTAGATCATTAACTTTTTTTTTTGCAATTTTTGACTGGGGCTGGGTTTGAACCTGCCACCTCTGGCATATGGGGCTGGTGCCCTACTCCTTTGAGCCACAGGCGCCCCCCCAGATCATTAACATCTAAGGCAATTATTGATGTGGTTGGATTTAGTATACCATCTTATTTTTTCCATTTGTCCCTGTGGTGGTTTTGTTTTTGCTTCCCTCTTGTTTTGGGATTATTTGAGTACTTAATTTTTCCATTTTAAATTTATCTATTATATATTTTTAAATTCATTTATTTATGTGTACTTTTAAAAATTGGTTGCTCTAGTGATTACAATATTCATACCTAACTTGTCATGGTTAGTATTATCTCTAATGCTACAC
>CAUYON010149231.1:0-12277 GCA_963573935.1 Arctocebus calabarensis
AATTGACCTAGGCATAGGAAATGGGGGTTCCACATTTAGTCCTAAGTGTAAAGTGAAGGAGACACCAAGGCACAGGTGTCTCCTCGGCAGTTGTCCAGCCTTTTTGGCTATTGGAGCCTCTGGTGGGGGTTGGAGGTCCCCCCTCCTTGCCTGTCATCCAGCCCGCTGGTTCTTCAGCTGACTGCACAGACCCCGCCAAGAAGGAGGGGGCAGGTCCACCAGCTCCACTGAGCTGACTAGGGCGCCAAATGTCCTGGATCAATTCTCCCTCTCTGAGTAGAAACTCTAACTGCTGTTAGGGAAAAAGGGCAAAGATTCAATCTAACTGCTTCGGGCAATGCTGAATCGGGCAATGATAGAAGGGGGAAGTTAGGGTTTCTCTGGAGGGAGAGTGATACAGACTCCCAGTTTTATTTTAATGCAAAGTAAAATAAGATACCTTCAATTTTTCAGTGATTACTAGTCACACAAAATTGAGGAACTAAACAAGTTCACAAAACTGGTTTGGTATTTTAATTTGAGCATCTTTAAGGAGCTTAAAGTTTTTATTGATAAATTTTAGCAACCTTTTTGCAGAGCATTTTAACTTAAATTATATTATTGAAAGACCCATTTCACAGATTGCAAAATATGTCTCTATGGCTGGGCCAATAACACAGAGAGGTATTATGAGTATTGAGTTACCTTAAAGATATTTTTCTTGGTCTCTATTACAAGAATTATTCACAAATATGTGTCTGAGTAAGAATACTGTAGAGATCTGTAGGTAAACAAATGATTTAAACTGCTTTTTAATTACCCGTTTTATTAGATTGCAATCATCGACACATAGTATAGATCCATGGATCCATATTCATACAAAAATTCATTAGAATAGCCAAAATACTTCTTCTTTTTTTTTTTTTTGAGACAGAGTCTTTCTATGTTTCCCTTGGTAGAGTGCCATGGCGGCAACAGCTCACAGCAACCTCAAACTCTTGGGCTTAAGTGATTCTCTTGCCTCAGCCTCTCAAGTAGCTGGGATTATAGGCACCTGCCACAAACATACTGTTTTTGTTGCAGTTGTTTAGCTGGCCCAGGCCGGGCTCGAACCCACCACCCTCGGTGTATATGACTGGCGCCGCAACCACTGTGCTACAGGTGCAGAGTCAGAATAGCCAAGATACTTCTAAAACTATCTGGATCAATTTTTAACTCTTCCCCTAAGCCACTGTCAGAAAACATTACCAATGGACAGTGAAATGACCAAAGAACAAACAGCAAGCAAAAGAAAGTTAAGGAAAGACAAAAATCTGGGATCCTTAGTTCCTTCTATTACACAGTGAGCCAGGGATAAATCGAGAAATAACTTGATATTTCATCCTGGCAAATAAAGTATATACTATGTTAAAACAAAACAAAAAGTGAAATAAAACGACTAACAACAATCTCATATTATTTCTATATAGCTTTTGTTTCATTTAATAGAAAAATGTTTATGTTATTTTTAAATGATGCCCTTCCGCACGTGGGTATGTCAGCCATATTCCAGGTGTGTTGTCTCTTTTTCTTTCTTTCTGGCAGGGATGGGGGCTGGGATTGTTTTCAGACACTGTCCTCTTTCCTTTCTCCAGGCTGTAGCAAGCAAGGTAGTTACAGCAATTCCAGACATTATTTTCAGGGAGAGTACCATTAAAAGGTAGGAAGAACTCTTTTAATGTGTTCCTTTTAAGAACTCTCCAGCAGATATTTTTTTCTACCTCACTGGCCAGAATTAGGCTACATGCTAATTCCTTGAATCAACCATTAACAGGAGAAATCGGATTCCAAAAATTGGCTTGGACAATGCAGGAGTGGCCTTTGACCTGAATATGTTCCTATACCCACCCAGTGGAGAAGAATGGGCGGTAAGAGGTGGACATGCAAAAAATAATGGTATTACAGTTGGCCCTCTGCATCTGCAAACTCAGAACCCACAGGGCCAGCTGCACTACCCCACTTTATATAAGTGACTTGAGCATCTGGTGTTTGGATTTCTGCATCCATCAGGAATACACAGGGATGTCTGTAAGCCTTTTGTGTTCTTATGATTGTTTTGGTTGCAGACCTTCCAGTTTGCTTTTCCAGTATGAAGTCTTTTACTTTTTTTATGTATCAGAGAAACTTTAATCAGTTGTGTTAGAATAGACTCTAGTCCACAGGAATAAGAATCCAGGAGATAAATTGGTTTCTCAAAATTCTATTGCTAACTTGGAGAAGCTGGATGCAATAAATTAGTCTATCTGAATTATAACCTTCAGAAGTTTTTTAGAGCTGCTCTTTTAATGCCCTAAGTAAATATCTGTGCAGTCAGCCTTCTCATTCCCAAAAGGTAGTCTCAATTATTGACTTTTGAAGGCTCCCTTCAGTAATTTAACTATCAATAGTAAAAAAAAGAAAGATTTATAGATTTATAGCTTAGGAAAATAGGTTTCTAGAGGACTATCCTATCTGGGTCAGTGGTTATATTTATGTAAAATATATTTATGTTAGGAAAAAATAGATACCATTTACGGTAGATATTTATTTTTATTCAACAAATATCCATTGAAATGTATCTAATTTTTTATGATAATAAAATAATCATCAGTTAATTGAAAATAATAAGACATTATTTCACGTACTGGTGAGGTGACACAATAAGGATTTGTTATAATTCTATTTCTTGTTTTTATATGAAATTAATGAAACACTATAACTACATTTGGATTTCCTTTTGTGTCTGAATATCAATCCCATTTCCCCTCCATTTCTAGAAGAATTCACTATCAAGACTGGTGTGACTCCTTTGTGATTGTTCAAAATTATTTCATTAATAATACTTCATATAAATAATTTTTGTTGTTGTTGTTTAGACAGATATATTCTGACCATGTTACCCAGGCTAGAATGCAGTGCTGTCAGACTCTCTCATAGCAACTGCAAACTCCTGGGCTCCAGAGACCTTACCCACCTAAGTAGCCAGGACCACAGGCGCCTATCACCAGGCCCAGCTAATTTTTCTATTTTTGGTAGGCACATGCTCTCACTCTTGCTGAGGCTGGTCTGGAACTCAGGAGCTCAAGCGAGCTCCTCTCAGACTCCTGCCTCAGCCTTCTAGAGTGTAGAAACTTTTCCATGAACAATTTTTTGGTATAGATTGTATTTTTTTGATTGTGTTAACCATAGCACAACAGTCACAAGAATGTGCCTCATGGGCTTCCGCCTCCAGGGAGCATAACTGAACAAGTGGCCCAGCTTATGCACCTTGAAATTCCTTGTGGCACCCTGTCTTCCACTGGCTGCTTCCTGACAATGACTGAGTGCTAAGAAGATACTAAAGCAGCCTTGCTCCTGAACCACATCTGGTGACTTGACCTTCAGGACTCCCTGTTGGCTTTGTTGAACCTTTTGGAGACAGCAAAGGTTGTGTAGGTCTCTTACACTTCAACTTCTCTTCCTTCCCGTCCAGTGTCAGACTAGCATGGAAGTCTAATGACTTTCCTCACTTTTTCCAGCTCCATTCCTATTTCCCTTTGTATGGACATTTTCTCTAATAAAATCCTTGCATGTTTTATCGTCTCTTGGTGACTGCTTTCTGCCCTAACTGACGGTCTCATACTGGAGAGAGCCGACTTCAACTTGCATGATTTACTAACATGTTTTTGCTATCTAGTCATTGCTATTTAGACCTAGTTTCTTCTTTTTAACTCATCTATAGAATTCAGTTAGTTATGACTTATGAATTCAGTTATGACTATCTCACACCCGACTTATCTCTTCTCTTATTGGAGAGCATTTATATGATTTTGTTCTTCTTTCTATTATAAAACATGCTTCAGGAAACACACTTGAGCCTGTCATTTTATCCTCATATCCAAGAGTAATTCCAATGAACATAGAATTATTGGATGAGAGTATATATACAAGATCAATTTTCCTATTTGCAACCATATTTCTTAATATAAGAAAGTGTGATAAAACTACTTTATATTTCTTTCTATTTGTGCCAACACTTAATATTGTGGGATGATTAATTGCCTAATGTTCTTATTTACTATTTTAGAATACATTCTCTTGTAATACTTAATATCTTTTCATATGTTTATTAAAATATTTTAACTTGCTATCACACCCCCATGCACTGTGTTATGAAGATATTTAAAACTCAGAATCAATAAAATTAATTTAATTGTAATCTGATTCAGTCTCTCTTACAGAATGGAAGCGATTTTAAATAACCACAGGAGAACCACAGCCACTATTTATTTCAATACTTCGAATTAAATAAAATTTACAGATACCTCATGGATGTTTTTAATATTGAAGGATTCTGAGCTCTAACAGATAATCCTATAAAGTATTTCTCTCCGGCTAGTAATCCCCAATATTTAAAATCTCTACATTCATTTTCATAATCACATGTTAGTAAGCCTTTTCAAGAAATTTGCTTTCTTCTTACATTTTAAATATATTTTTGAACACCCTTTCAATTTGTGTATTTAATATTACTGTTCTAAATTTGAGGCCATGTTGGGCTTATATCTAGGAAGTTTCCATTTGTTCAAGAGCATGATTGCTACAGAAACGGCCTCCTTCCATTTTTTTATATCTTAGTTGTCCTGCTTATAATTTCCACATAACAGATTAAAGAAAGAACTAGTTTGATGCCTACTCGCAATCGCTATATTGTTGGATGAGTTGGGGCACTTTTATAAAACAAAGATCACTCAAAAGCTCAATTTAAAGTAAATGGGGGGAAATAGTATATATAGTGATAAATAGTATATTTATCACTTAAACAACAACAAAAAAAGAATGCATCAGAAAATTACAGATAAACTAAGATTCAAATACTAAAAGGATACTACTTCTGTCTTTTATATCTTCTCTTTTTCTTGAATCTACTTCATTTTTCTTATGGCCAACAAACTGACATTTTCTATTTCCCAGGCCCCATGTTGGATATACAGCTTCTAGAGCATCCTGAGTTCTCCTATACTGGTTCACGTACTTGGAGAGCAACTGAATTGGCTCTTTCTATCTTTAAGTTCCCAGGCAAAAGACTGCATGAACTCATTCATTTTGGGTTATTTGCCCACTCCAAGTCAGAATACTGTATTCAGTGTGATAGAGATCTTTTATAGAGATATGGCTGCATGTACCAGCATGGTATGAAGGGTGTCGGTCACAGAGTACAGGAGAGACTGTTCCCGGACATGAGCATAGGCTTGATAATCAATATAATAGATACCGCCTATAGCTGGTCAATGTTAGATAACCATATGTTATTAAACAACACCTACGTTGCATTCAGCATTTGGGCTTGATCTTTGAAAGCGTGGCTGAAATTTGAGGTTATTTATATTTCAGTAGTTGTAATTAAAGTATGATGTAATTTGTATTATATGCCAGGTGATATGGCAGACTTTTTCATATGTTATCTCATTTAATGCAATAAACCAGAGGGTAACATTGTTATACACTGCAGGAGCTGTGAATGTGCACTTGCTCAGATCATAGTTTAAGAGAACCAGATGCAGGGAGTATTGTTGATTGACAGCTTCTGAGTGCCACCCCTTTGAATTTATGTTCACACCAGATCATTCTTTCCCTCGGCTGTTTGCTCCCAGCCAAAGACTAAGTCCGCTGGGGATCCTAAAACTGCAGCATTTTTGTGATAGGCAAGTGGAGCTCAGGGATTCTCCACTGGCCTCTGAGATGTACTGTGTTATAGTTCTGTCGTAGTTCTTCCTATCCAATTCTTCCTTCTCTTTCTCCTTTCACAGATGCCAGACATTTATCAAAGATTTGCCTACTTTCCATCCATCTCTTTTTATTCTTCAGAGGCATTTCTCCCAATAAATCACTTGCATATTTAAACATTTTTTGATGTCTTTTTTCTATGAGGACCCAAACTGACACATCCCCCTTTTATAGAATTGAGAATCTGTAGATAAACTGTAAAACTTTCTCAAGGTCATGTACATATTTCCAGGGAAAGGTAAGTGCCAGAATTAAACATAGATCTTTATGATGTGATTGCTCATTTTTTTCTACTACATCATGATGCTTTCCACTATAGACCTCAAGTTTTTTGAGAATATAATCATTAATTTAATGTGCGAGGCATTTAGAATAATATATGGTGCATAAAAGGCAATATGTAACTTAACGTTCTTCCATTTTTTGCTATTGTTCATGTATTATAAAAAATTTGGAGAGTAGCTCATTGTGCAACTTCTAGAAAATGTGTGTGGCAGATCATAAAAATTGTCATGCATGCTTTCTTTCTTGCATCCACCTCTTATAATGTGACAGTGCACTTCTTTTTATTAAAAAATGGAATTTATTTTTTAACAATTGCATCAGGGTTGACTGTATGACTCTCTCTGTTCGAGACATCAATAAACATGATATAAAGAGAGTCTTTAAGAAGCAGGTATACACTGGGGATTAACTTCTAGTGACTTTGGAAATCTTTCTACCCCTACCTGAACAAGTCCAGCAGAGCTTGCTGTAAAATAAAATAGCATTTGGAACTGAGCTATGTTATTGATACTAAGAACCTCCCTTAGACCAAACAGATTACCTGGTAAATTACTACAGATGCATGAATAGTCTGGACCAGCAGGAAAACCACCCGGCTGAGCCCAGCCCAAATGACTGACTCACAGAATTAGTATATATAAATGGTGGCTTTTTATTATAAGCTAATAAGTTGTGGAATGATTTTTTACAAAGCAAAATTTAACTGCTTTGCGGAAAGGAAAATATCTATAAGTGGTCACTTTTGATTGCCTCCTCAGTGGGTATTCCTGACCTCGTTCTTGTTATTGTTACAATAACGGTCTTCAGGAATTTGGTACTTACTGTTTTACGAAGCTCTCTCCAGTTCTAGTTGGGTAAATATTGATTAGTATAAGATAATCACAATGATGCCACTTTTTAGCTAATGACTAGACAGTGGGTATGATGTTGATACATGAGTTGCTTGGAAATTCATGTCAAGAGAGTTCTGGGAAAGTTGCCCTCACTCTTATATAAGGACACAAGGCAGGGTCATACCATTTCCTACCTTTGGACATCCTTCTATGACAATATAATGCTTGGAGCTCCCATACCCACCTTGAGGGAACAAGATGAAAGTGGAGAGAATTGGCTCAGCGCCTGTGGCTCAAGCGGCTTAGGCACCAGCCACGTACACCTGAGCTGGTGGGTTCGAATCCAGCCCTGGCCCGCCAAACAACAATGATGGCTGCAACCAAAAAATGGCCGGGCATTGTAGTGGGCGTTGTGGTAGTCCCAGCTACTTGGGAGGCAGAGGCAGGAGACTCGCTTGAGCCCAGGAATTGGAGGTTGCTGTGAGCTGTGATGCCACACCACTCTATCCAGAGTGACAGCTTGAGACTCTGTCTCAAAAAAAAAAAAAAATAGAAAAGAAAGTGGAGAGAATCACAAAGCAGCTGGTAAGAATAGCTGTTATCATTGAGCCACAGAATTAACCACCCTCTCAAACCAAATACTCAAGACTTTCTGTTAATGTGAGATAATGAATTTCCTACTATTTAAGACATATAAGTTAGGATTTTTGGTAACTTATAGCTGATGGGATCCTTTTTGATACAGTTGTTAAATTTAAGCCTCTTAGAAATTCAAATACAAACTTTTGAAATGAACACATGAATATTCATGCAAGGCGATGAAGTCTACGCACTAATAAACTTCACCTTTCAATCTTCTATTCCCTTTTCTCCTCCTCTTCTTCAAACTTGCACAGAGCTTTACAAAAATATGAAGCAAATAAAGCAGCACTTTGGTTTCACACCAAGATAATGTTCTCAAGTTTTCCAAGTATTACTATATATTTCCATTTTAAAGCCACAGTGGATTCCTTTAAGCTAAATTTATTTAAACTGGAGGTTTATATGCCACAACATCAAATTACTCAAAAAAAGTCTCACATAATATCTTTGATCTTTAAGACAAGGATCTACACCCTTCGGAAAAGACTAGAATATTTGTATTTTTTAATAAACACCATTTTCAAAAATGTTCATGCAGTAGCTATCTAGGGAGGGAAATAAAATCTGGATGTGTGCATTTAATTTTCAGAGCAAAGTTCTATCCACTAGGATGCATTTTGCCTTCATATCTCTTCACTAAAATTCCTTGCTTCCAAGGTGTGTTCATGAATCGTCCCTGCCAAATCAGAAAAGTCTCATCACACTTTCTTCAAGCAAGTAAGCAAGCATGTTGCCATCTCTTCATTTCTCTGCAAGTGAGAAACTGTCTTGCTGTTAGATAGAAAAGAAGGATGTTGGAGAGCAGCTGACATGCAGTAAGTTTGATTACTGGCAACATTCTAGCGTCTGACGAGAGCATTACAGCCCAAGCCTGCCAATTATTCACATCTCCGAAGGACAAATGATTTCCAAGATGGTATCTATCCACGCAGGCACCCAGAAGGTTGTAGGAATGTTTCTAAATTGTTAATTTGAAGGATGATTGTCTGAAAGCTATATTAGTGAGTTTGTGCCCTGGCAAACATTGACAGGTGAGGCATTTAGACACCCTGAATGTCTTCCTTGGGGATGATAGTGTTAATTATAGACTCCTCAGATGATCTCATCTGGCACAGAGACAGACTCATGGGAGATGCTGAATCAGAGCGGAGGCAGCTTATCAGTCCATCAGCAAATGATCACTGAGTGCGGCAGCATGCCAGCCAGGTAGGAGCTGAATCTTTGTTGGAATCAGAACTCCTGCCGAAGATAAAGGTGCCACAGAGGGCAACAGCTTTGATGGGGAAAGACAGGGGTCTGCACAGCCACTGGTACCTACGATGTAACAGAATACCCATATGGACATGGACTTAAGTTTGGACAAATTTCTTTCCAAACTTAGTAAATTAAAATAAACCTAGGTGCTGAGGAATCAGTGATGCAAAAGCTATCATGATTTCAACCTTTTAAAAAGAATTGAAACTCTGAGTAACAACCTTTATGGCCCAAATCACAGATTCTGTTGGGCACGCTGGCCAGAATGCTCTCAACAGTTAATACATTTTACCATCTGCTTCCATACTCTTCTCCCAGCCACATCTTCCAGGACTAATTCTATGATTTTTTTTTTTTTTTTTTGCTTTGTGCCTAATCCCTTAAATAACAGTACCACAGACACACATATAAACCCGCTCATCCAATCTTTCTGAACTGCTGTAATTTGCCATTTTCCTGCTGTCCTCTCTGCTTGGAATAAACTTTTCTTCTTCTCCACTGTCTACTTATACTTCCATTTTTTTCCCATAATCAATATGACTTTATCTACTAATCCTATGCTTATTTCTCTGAATTTTTCTTTCTAGGATTTAGTAAGATAGAGATCTTTCATCTGGAACAAAACAGGTACTCAATAAATATTAGTTTTTCTGCTTTGTTTTATCTTTTATTTTTATCTTTACTCACATAGCTCACCTATGTGCTACGGTAGATTATCTGCAAAAAATGGCTGCTGATAATACTTCTCATCCCTCAGTGCCCAGATGCTGCCTTCATCAAGTGGTGAAGTCCATTTATCCTTCCCTTAATCTCTGGCCTTCCTTTGGCCAAGAGATTGTGGCCTTACTAGTGCTGTGGAACTTCAAGGTCTGGATCTTAAGGGGCCTTGAAGCCTTGGCTTTATCCTTTTGGGATCCAGCTGCCATGTTAAGACTTAAAGAATTATAGAAATTCAGAGGGAGAGAGATGACAGCCAGCACCAGCCATGCCTCATACCAGTTCCAGCCACACTTTCAGCTATATGCAGTAGCATAAATTACACAAGTCAATGCCACATTCAATAAAGATGATCCATTCTTAACAAGCCTGGTATGAATTGTGAACTTGTGAGCTGACAAATGGCAATTGCTTTAAAACCACTAAGCTCTGTGTGACTAAACATACCTCAGTAGATGAATGAATCATCTATAATGTACAGCATGCAAACACTTTCAGGGCAAACAGTATGCCTGGTAAATCTCCTAATGGCTAGGTTAATGTCATGTCAGTTATTTTGTTGTCAATGATAGCATTAAATTAACATCTCACAATGAGCCAAACCTGCAGCTTCTGTTCACCTTGTGTTGTTAAGGTGATCTCTTTAAACTAGAGAGAATATGCTGCGGATATCATTGGCAATTCTGCTGATCTCGCATCTCACGTTGTATGCCACTAAAATTTGCTCTGAAATGCAGATTAATTAACTGATTTCAAGTCCACTATTCATCATTCTGTCCCAAGGACGTTCTGTTGGACACCTCTTGCAACGATCCCAAAATGTGACTTGATATACTATAGTCTTTTCAAAGTATATCTGAAATTATCTGTAGCCATGGAAAAATCCTCTTTTAATAATTAGGAAAAAAGGAGATAACCATCTCTACATATCTAGTGCCCACATAACATCATAAATTCTAGCCTAGGAATTTATTGCCATGAATGTTGAGTCTTTTCCTTAGATTTCCGATCTTCTGGACAGTTCCAACTTTTCTTGGCCTCTACCATGTTGTGAAACGTTGAAATGTTGAAAATGATGTTTAAATGGTTTAGTGTTGCCTTTTTCTAGACTTTCCACCCTCTTGAAAAATAACCTTCACATCCATTTGCCAGCAAATCTTGAGTTTGGCTTCAGACCTTGTATTGAAATGTCAGTGGTAGTGGCTAACATTAGCTTTGACACAAGCTATTCACCTTGTTCAAGTCAAAATGTGACATCTTGATTAATTTTCAATATGGAAGAGATTATTTCCTCCAAGCTAAAACCTCTTATGAAATCTGGCTTTCCAGTGTACTAAACTACACTGTCACTTCTGGTGTCCATTCAATCGAGGCTGCAAATGATAAACCTACTACGATAAGCTCCTTTGCAATAACTTTCTTTCATTTCTGCTCTGTTAATAAAGCCATACTATATTTTTGTAGGACCTAAACTAGATAAATAAGTTGAGTCAAGTGTCAAAAAACCACAAAGCCAGAAGAAAACAACAAAATAAAACCTCTACTTTTTTTCTGCAATAAGAAAATCAATAACCCCCAAACATTTTCTACTTGTAAGTGCCACCTACTTAATTTCTTTCTAGAATACTGAGATTCTGAGTTGTTGCATATGGACAAAACATGCAGCCTCAAATACTTTTAACCATTACTATGTTCAATAGTCCTCCTCTATTTTTGAGGAGGATTTCACTAAAATCTGCCTTTGAGAAGGAAAGCCCATCCTTGTTTCCTCACTATCTGTAATGCCTGAGGGTATTGCTTTCTGGATCTTTTGCATTATAGACAAGGTATCCATAGAGTTCGTGTGCGATTTAAAATAATGTGCAATTTTAAATTGCACACAAACTTTATGGACAACCTGTATGACTTTTAAAATAAAAGTTAGGGCTGGGTGCTATGGCTCACACATGTAATCCTAGCACTCTGAGAGGTTAAGGCAGGAGGACAGTTTGAGGCCAACCTGAGCAAGAGTGAGACCCTGTTTCTACAAAAAATAGAAAAAAATTAGCCGAGAATTGAGCCAGCTTCTTGGGAGGCCGAGGTAGAAGGAACACTGAGGCCAGGAGTTTGAGGTTGCTGTGATCTATGAAGAATACTACAGGACTAAAAAAAAAAAAAAGAGAGAGAGAGAAAAAAAAATTGGCTTACACCTGTACATACTGCTTTCTAACCTGTATTTGCATTTAAAAATATATCATGAGTTTCTGTCCATGGCAATAAATATTAATCTACCAGTATCATTTTTAATGGCTAAATAGTCTTTCCTTTGATAGATGGGCCATCTTTTTGAGGTTTTTTTGAGAAAGAGTCTCACTATATTGCCCTGGGTAGGGTGCCGTGGCGTCACAGCTCACTGCAACCTCAAACTCTTTGAGCTTAAGTTGTTCTCTTGCGTCAGCCTCCCAAGTAGCTGGGACTACAGGCGCCCGCCACAACACCCAGCTATTTTTTGGTTGTAGTTGTCATTGTTGTGTGGCAGGCCCAGGCTGGATTTGAACCTGCCAGCTCCGGTGTATGTGGCTGGTGCCCTGGCCACTGAGTTATGGGTACTGAGCCGAGCCAGGTGGGCCATCTCTTATTGATTAACACCCATTTCCTTCTCAATTTTTGAAATCTTAAACAGAGTTGCCAATCAGCCACCTGCAGAGTGATTGCTGAGACACATCCTTAACCATCTCCTTAGTAGAAGATCATGTCAGTGGTACTGCAAGTTCAAAGGCTATGTACACTCAGGTTTGGGGTGC
>CAUYON010149232.1:0-13535 GCA_963573935.1 Arctocebus calabarensis
ATACAGCGCTCGATGAATTTCTGGCTTCTCTCATTGCCTCCAAAAGACCACAAATTATTCACCAAGGTGGCATGTGTAACATCCAGGGATGTGGGTGTAAACATCTCTTGGTTGCTATGGAGAGTCCAAAAAGAAAACCACTTCTATAAGTAGGAAAGTTTATGTACTGCTTACCTCTATCATCTCTCTATTGTCTTGAGTGAGAGTGGACAGTGCAAAGAGCAAATGCAAAGTCTTGGATTAAGAAAAAGCTTGTGATGATGGAGGAATGGTGTTGGGGGAAGTAAAGGCCAGTGTTGTTGCTGGAAGTGAACAGAAAGGGCAGGAAAGGTGCAAGTGGTAGCCAGAGAGCTGATTTATTCCAGAAGAGAAGGCAAATAATGTATTCTTTCAAGCATGGAAAGAACATGCTATCGGTTACATTGTAAAAGGTTGACCCTATTATTTTGCAGAACACTAATTGTAGAAAGGCCAGGGTGCCAGCAGAGAGAGAAACTGGGGGCTACTTCAGTTGTGGGAGGAGTGACTGGTGTGGAGTGACTTTCATCCAACTCACATGGGCTTGGGCTTGCCACCAGTGGGTGGTAAATTCCTTATACCCATCAGGGATGGAGCCAGTTTTTTGGCTGTCTCAGGTGCCATATACAGAATGCGTTGTGTACGTTTGACTTTGAAAGATTTAGTGGCTGCAAGATTTTCTATCACTTCGTTCAGGCTGGGCTGTGAACCTACATGGGATGACAGAGAGAGATGTCACAGTTCAGATACATTCACAGGAGCAGCTCTCCCTACTGGAGTGCAATAGGAAGCGTGTGTAAGTTTGAGTCCTAAACCTTTGGTTCTGGACTTGGTGCTGCTATTGTGTGACCTGGGTCACATAGTAAGATTTTTATAAAAAATTTTTTGGTTTGTTTGTTTTACTTTGATGAAAACCTGCTCAGAGATGAATTCAGTCATGGTCATGTCTTTAGTGGCAAATAAGTGTCTTGGGCTGCAGAAGCATGTAGGTTTCATAGTAAAAGCAGACGAGTCTTTAAAAATTGGTAGCCAATATCTATGGATTTGTTTTCTCAGTGTCATAGATTGTTGCATTAATGACCCATGAGTTGTCCATAGCTCTTGACAACTGTTCATTGGCCTTCACTGCATCTGAAAAGCTATTTCACTTGCTTTTACCTGAGGAAAGAACAAATTTAACATGAGGAGGGGCTTACAAGTGCATGCACTTTGGGGCTTCCCCTAGTTCAGCCTGCTGGAAACGTGTGCTCCTGTCCTGCTGTTGGCACAGTCAGCACAGTCACCAGTTGGCACCACTGATGGTCAGAAGCATCCTTCAGGCATCTGAGTGAGGCTGTGGTAGTGCAACCAGCGGAGTCTATTCATGAATTGATTACAGCTCAAGAGCAAACTCTGATGAGCCCAGCAGAAAGACTGATTTGCAACCCAGCACACATGTTTTATTCATAGAATTATGACGTTTGCTGTATAGCAAAAAAAAAAAACAAAAAACAAGTGACACATCCAGGAATACTAAGCTGAAATGATCTTCCCAGGGTGCTGTGATTTAGACATGATTATTATCCTCATACTTTATATTTAAGTCACAGGATCTCAGATCCCTCTCACTTGACAAGGATCACATAGCAAATGATAGGCAGATTATTGTCCTAGGGAGTCTGACAGTAGTGGGCATGCTTGTAACCATGACAGTTGCCCTTGGAGACCTGGGTGCTGTTCTTTGGGACACGAGCTATTACTCTGAGTTCAGGAGTAGAAGGCCAGAGGGGAGGGAGGCCCTAGCATCCAATCTCCCTAAGCGTTCTAGACATAGCTTCAAAATATGTCAGATCCTTGGTACCAAAGAATAATACTACGGTCTTATTTATGAAGACCATCCCTTGCAAACTTTAAGGTTTGAAATTTTACCACCTTTACAGTTATGTTTACAGATGTGCGAACCAAATGTTGGCAGATGGAGTGTCCAGGGCTTGGGAGAAGGAGGTGTGAGTCCTATAAAGATGTGCTCAGAACACAGAAGTGTGTCTGCACAGAATTCATTTCTCTTACTTACTTTGAATTTGTAAATGCTGCTTCCAATTGATGACACCTGGTGAACCAAGGAATTCCTGGCAGTTTTGGGGATCTTTGGAGTAGATTTGGTAAGTATTGGTATAGTGATCAAGGTCATCTATCATATCCTGTTATTGTTGGGAAAAAGGAATCAAACACATTTCTTATGTTTATGATTATAATTCTGTTATATTACATAGAATTCCAGTAGAGCATGGCATTTTAAAGTAATAAAATCTTAATGTTTTTGTTGGTTTTGCAGTTATTTCCAAATAACTTAAATAATGACCTGAAATAGCAGACAATCAAGCCATCAATTTACGACACAAAATTCTAGAATGAAAATAGTCTCTATCCATATATTGTGCTAAAAATCTCAAATCAAAGACAACATAATTTCAAAAGCATTCGTCAACACCGCCATCGTACTCAGCAGGAAGAACAGCAATGAGCAAGTGAATGCTTTTGTTGTAAGAAAAAAATTAACTGTATTTCAAATACTTGCATAACATATGAACTATGAACATGACAGTACCAACTTTGATATGGATAGATCTGGATACAAATCTCTGCGAAACCAATGGATATAAACACCACTTAGAAATACTTCCTTTAAAAATACTGTGGTTAAATTTATGGTAAGTCCGGAGAAAAACATGGCATTTACTCACCAATATCTCCTTGAATTATTAAAAGCAGATGCAATTATTTCAAGAAGGAAGACAGAGGAAAACATTACCACAACTAGTGTAGAATTAAAATTTTTTAAAAAGTGGTTATAAAATGTTACACAAAAATGTACTCACAAGTGAATTTAAAAGAACTTTTATTTCATTATTAGTGTAAAGTGCTTCATTTTCTATGTTGTTTGTGTATTATTTTGTTTTTAACTGTTGAATAACAGGATACATATATCTACCATAAAAACGAACAACATGTTGTACTGACATACCTACACAATGTCACTTGGCTAAATGGTGCAAAGCAACATAGCTGAGGGCCTGCCTTGCTGGGGAGTACAGGGGAATTAAGGATACAAAGTTTCAGCCAGACAGGAGGAGCTCAAGACAAAATATTGTACAACACAGTGACCATAGTTAATAATAATGTACTGTGTTCTTGGAAATTGCTAAGAGAATAGATTTGAGGTTCTCTCACCATAAAAATGATAAACATTTACTCTTCAAGTCAGTGATTTTTAAAGAAATTTGTACTAAAGATATAATGGATGTACTTTGATTTTTCAAAATAAGCCCATACATTTATACCTTGAGAGTATTAAATATTTAGTTTCACTGACTTTAAAGTCTTTCCTTGAACACTTATGGAAATTCTACCTTTATAATTTTGCTATTTATACTCACTATATCTCATTGTGCTGTTTCACACCTTCAGATTTTTGTCTTTCCCATTTTCTCTGGGTAGAATTTCTGTGTTTCCTTGTTATCCTGATAAAAATATATTTACTTCTAAAATCTAGTTCTACCGACAAGTATCTTAAACTTTATCTGGTTACTTCCATCATCTATGCCATAATTTAATCAAGTGTCACTTGGGTTTTTTTTCTGTATGTTGGATGTCTTCTGTCCTTGCATGCTTCACACTGAGCTATAATTTATCTGTTTTTCTACCATTTCCTCCAGACCCTAAGCTTCTTGAGGACAGGGGCTTATTCATCATCACTGTGATTTATTTCTGTGTGCCTTGGCTCTGCCTATATCAAGCACATGGTAGCTTAAAGAAATAAGAACATAGGCTTAGTGCCTGTAGCTCAGCCACTAGAATGCCAGCCATATACACTGGAGCTTGTGGGTTCAAATCCAGCCTGGGCCTGCCAAACAACCTTGACAACTACAACCAATAAATAGCCGGATGTTGTGGCGGGTGCCTGTAGTCCCAGTTACTTGGGAGGCTGAGGCAAGAGAATCGCTAGAGCCCAAGAATTTGAGGTTGTCCCACTATTGAGGGAGACAGCTTGAGACTCTGTCTCAAAAAAACAAAACAAAACAAATCAAACAAACAAAGACCCCCAGAAATAAGAACATAAAAGATTATTCATTCCACACCTGGCACCTTACCTGCTCCTGAGGGCGAACAACTACTGTGTTAAAGTCAGGCCACTTGTCTACCAGGGCCTTTAGCTTGAATGGGTTTCCCTGTCTGATGTGGAAGACAGTCCCATAAACCTGCAGGATTCCAAGAAAGGGAGATGGTCAGCTTATGAGGAAAGGGGAACAAAGTGCTCTGTTTGATCAGGGCAAGAATTATTTGTATAAAATGGTGACGTGCTTCTTTGGAAAGCGGTGAAATAGAGAATGTAAGTCAAATAACCCTCTGACCTACTTTTTTTCTTACTTCAAAGGGGAAGAGTAATTTCTTCCAATCAAATATAAATCATACATGCAAACAGTAAAATTTAAACAAATAAAACTAATCATTTTAAGAATACTAGCCTTTATTTCAGGATTTAATATTATCTTTTTCCAGACTTTCTTCTATTCATACACATAGAAACAAACCATTTTATTAAAATAAAATTACCAATATTTGCAATTTTTCTCCATTGGATATATTGTGGATCTTTTTCTATGTGTGCAAATATAAAAATCAATTTTTAGTTATTGTTAATTTATCTTTAAAACTCCTTAATATTTCCACATGACCCACTGAAGAGAGAGGGGAAATGAATTCCCAGCAGCCAGCACAGGTCTACTGTGCCAACTGTTCAAGGGAACGTGTTGGGGTCTTCTATCCTGTCCCCTGTCTTAAATCCCCACCTTACCGTCTTGGACAAGCTATGGAGAGAGCCGTGACAGAGACGGGAAAGTGGGAGAATAAGTGAGAACAAACCTATGAAAGCAAGTGTCCTTATGGTTTGGGGGTTGGGAAATGCAGTATTGGAGGACCTCATGACAGTTGTGAACATGAAGCTTTAGCAGATAATGCCATGAAAATATGCCAATACAAAAAGATCAAAAATATGATGTGCATTTTAATAGTTTTCATTCTGAGCAATGACCAAGGACTATACTAGTATCTTTCCCTCCTGCTGTCCTCCACCCCATACTAACTATTCAGGTTTAACAGGACAAAAGAGAAGGAAAGTAAAATCTCTCCAAGTTGACTGAGTTTTTTTCTGAAATTTATTCCATTTCAGCCATGAGTGGAGGTTGGATAAAGAAATTCAGTACAGGTGGGGCAAAATATAGAGGTTGCCATTTAACACATTTGTGTCTGGGACATATTTGTATGCATTTACCCACTACAAAATCTGAAAGTACGTGGAAATGTTATTTTTTCTCACTGACATGACCTGATTAACATTTTTTTCCCTTGATGATGGGAAACATCCAAGAACATAAGGAGGCAGCTATTATCAGTTGAATCCAGTGGAAGGGACATGTGTAATAGAATATATTGAATACTTAGAAGAACGGATGGACATTTTCCCAACGAGGCCTATTACATAAGTAACAGTAAGTTCTTCCATTAGAAGCACCCAGCACACAAATATCCTAGGTTCCTTTTAGGAGAAAATGTATATCCTACATATGTAATCCAAGAAGAGGAATGCCATTTTCTTAGTGAAAGTTGAGGAGCCAGGAGAACCTTCCCACCTTAACACATATGTGCCTCATGAGGAAATTATTGGGAAACACAAAGAACATTTTCAAAATGTCTGGGATCTACTTCATACTGGGAGAAATTTAGCTCACAAAATTCTATGTCCCATAATATTGAAGAAACCTATTCAGCCTGGAGAATTTTTAAAATAGACAACTCATCATAAAAATATCTCAGGGAAGGGTCCTGAGATATTTTTTGAGCTTCCAAGAAAAAAATCCAGTGTCTCCCTGAGAGATTGTCTGTATCTTCAGGGTTATCATGTGAAGGTAGATAATGTTAAGTAATGTTCATGTTAGTAGGTTCTACAGAGATGGATGACATTAGTTTTAAATTAGTTGACTTGAAGCCGTTTTGTTTTGTTAGAATAGGGCCAGTTGTCTCATTAATTTTTTCTATCAAATGAAAATAAAATCATATGATTGACAAATAAAAATGTGCTAATATTTTCTCCTTTATACTGAAAGAAGAGAACAACAAAATCCGCTAGGGAATGAATGAGGAGGTTGAATGCATTTCTCTTAAATGAGTCCATTTCTAAGGAATGTCTTGGAAAACAATACAAATCTGCAAATGATTGACTTCTAAATAGACATACACACACACATTTACACTAGTTTGTAATTGGTTTACCCTAGAATGGACAATATCATATTCGTTGCTAAAGAAAAACACAGGCAAGTATCTGAACCTTTCATTAGAGTTGCCCTTACATTGTTTTGGAGGTAGGTATTTATATGTGGATGTTTCATTTAATTCTGAAATTTCTAATGAATTTCAGTAGGTTGAGGGGGATACTGGGCACCACCTCCCAAATAGCCTGATAAGTGCATGTGTTAAGTTCAGAGTGATTAGCTGGGCATTTTGGCAGGCGCCTCTAATCCCAGCTACTTCAGAGGTTGAGGCAAGAGAATCACCTAAGCCCAGGAGTTGGAGGTTGCTGTAAGCTGTGACATCACAGCACTCTACTGAGGGCGAAAAAGTGAGACTTTGTCTCTACAAAAAAAAAAAAAGTTCAGAGGAATTGAGCAATTTAAGTCAATAGAAATCTACCTATTCCTAACTTCAAAGGAAACTCACGGAGATTAAACTCCTCGCAAGGCAAATGTTCCTTTAGGACGAACCAATTAAGCATTAGCATGTAACTACAGGCAACTTTGGAGGAGAACTTTGAGCAAATATCATGTATTTTAGCTAAGGTGCCTTGGAAAATACCAGTGAAATAAGTTTTGAGTTAGTATAGCCCAAAAGGCAGAGTATGGACTCAGGCACATCCAGGCTCATATCGTACCACTGCAACTCCTTCTCCATGTGACAGTAGGCAGGTAACTTTGCTGAGGCTCCATGCTCTTATCAATGAAATGGACATGATACCAGGGACCTTGTAGTGAAGTAGTGCAAAATAAATGAGAGAAACATAACATGGTGCTTGGCTGAACACAAGTGCTCCATAAATGCTGGTCCGTTTGTGTCTTTCCCAGCAAGTTTCTCTTCTCTACTCCCCTCAGAATTTCCCACAGTCACCTTTATGGACTCAGGGAGGCTCTTCCTCAAGGCTTCCTCCAGCATCTGCAGCACCTTCGCCCCTTGCAACAGTGACATTGTGGAGTATCCCCTCTCCTAGAGAGATAAGCAAACAGCATGAGCAGTGAGAAGAGTGGGAGGGGACTCAGAAACAAGAAAGGTAAGGTCTTTGTTAATAGCCAACTTTATTTTCAGTGTCTCTTCTCTGAAGTCCTCTCCAAGTTGAAGAAAAAAGGAGACTGGAAAAGTACACTGAGATAATATTATAGAACTTGGGTTTGTTATGGGGCAAGATAAGGACTACCGAGTCAAATTAGAATTTCAAAAAGGAGTCTTTTATTTTATTTATTTTATTATTATTATTATTATTTATTTTTTTTTTTTGTAGAGACAGAGTCTCACTTTATTGCCCTGGGTAGAGTGCTGTAGCATCACACAGCTCACAGTAACCGCCAACTCCTGGGCTTGGGTGATTCTCTTGCCTCAGCCTCCCGAGTAGCTGGGACTACAGGTGCCCGCCACAATGCCTGGCTAGTTTTTTGTTTTTTGCAGTTTGGCAGAGGCTGGGTTTGAACCCACCACCTTCGGTATATGTGGCCAGAGCCCTACTCGCTGAGCCATAGGCGCTGCCCCCCAAAAGGATCTTTTATTAACCATGAGGCTGTCTGAGCAAAGTCTAAAGCAGACTAAAGGGTCTGAAGCTGGTGTTTTTCCAGTCTGAAAGTTGGCAAAGGGCCAAACAGGTGGGCTGAAAGTTAGTAATTAGAAGCAAAAAGAAAGTTGGAAAAAGAAGCAAAAAAGGAAGCATGGGGTCACGATGACCCCCATTTACTTTTAACTTTCAAGGGACAGTGAACCTCTATTTAGCCAGTTGTGATGATTTTAGATGAGGATTCTTTGCATTCTCGTTGCCGTGCATGTAGTCAGGACAATGGTATAAGTTCTTTCTGCCTTGGTTTGGGGGGAACAGGTTCTGATCCTGGATTTAGATTTAATTCCCTTGATTTTTCAGAGAAAAAGAATGTACAGACACAAAAGAGTAAACAGAACATGGTTAATTACTCAAATGAGGATTTTTCTTGCTACTCTTTCTAGGGTTTTTGTCTATTTAATTTAATCTTTTCCAGTTCTTTTAGGAGTCCCTGTTAAATTGCAGAGGATTGACAGAGGCCTCTTTGAACAACACCAGTGGCAAGGCCCGTATTCAATTAAGCTTTGCTTCCTGGCAGCGTTTACCAATTTCTGTTTTTATGGTTTTGTTTATGCATTTTACCTTGTCTAAGCTTTGAGGCCTATAAGTCACATATAGTTTCCAGGTGATACCCAAAGTTTTAAGTATTATTTACCTTCCTTCTGTTATGAAGGCTAGTTCATTGTCAAATTTAAATCAGAGTAGCAACTTAAACCATGGGATGATTTCTTTGGGCACCATTTAGACATAGCGGATAACATTTAATACTGCACAAATTTTTCCAGTGTGGCCAACAGAGGACCTTCATTGAGTTTTAAGGCTTCAGAGTGAATATAACTACTGTATATAATTCTATACTCTTTGGCCAGTCTTTTAGCCCCATTTAACAAGTCAGTTTAGTAAAAGAATTATGTCTCATTTTGTGAGTTGACATTATAGGCAAGGCTGGGATTTAATACAGGTGGGCCATAGCTTTCCTTTTCTTTCAAACTATTTTTCTCTCTCTCTGATTTCTCTTTCTATTGAAGACAAATTACAGCAGAACCAACTGAGTTGCTAAAATAAACTGTACCTTCAGTATACTGGGTGAGACTATTTGCATAGAGTGCAGTAAGAATAATTAATTATTAGCCATTTAGGCTCTCCTTTAAAATTGGCTTTACTTTTATAAGGGATCTCAGTTGGACTTGAAGCCTTTCATGAGCCCATGTTTCATCTGTGTCATTAGATACTCATAAGCATTGGGCAAATTCCTCTTCTCTTGAGGTTCACAAGCACATTTTGATTCCCAGACCTGTCAGAAAGCAACCTTCATTACTTACCACAGATCGGGAAACATTATGGATGGATATCTGGCCAGTTTTTTCCAAAAGATTTTTTATTGGTTTTATAAAGTAAACCTTAATTCCTTAAAGCAGTCTCAACACCTTTGGAAATACTATTCCAGCCAAAGCCTTGGTAAAGTAGCCATTATTCTATAGAACAAAACAGATTCTTATTGAACTTATGCAAATAACTGTATTGTCAGAAATTAAGAATACTTACAAATGGCCTTTAAATTCCCAAGAAATTAATGAGAGAGAAAAAAATACATGTGTCAGATTCTGCTCATAAGTACATACATTGCTTGAAAAGATATAAATAGCTCAAAACATAGAAAATGGTTTTCTTGACTTCTGGAAAACAGAAAACAGAAAGAATCAGCAATATTCAAACAAAAATCATAACAAATCAGTTTAGTTCCATGTAACTGATTTCTGTTCTGTCAAAGTTAGGTTAGCGATACTTATAGACATGTTATTTTTCCAATGAAAGTTCTAAAAGTCTGTTTTTAGTCCAAAGGTACTCAATTTCCAAAGACATTAGGAATTTGAATCCAAGAGAATTTGTCAGTCTCTCTTAATATTTTCTTCTTTTTTTAGATGAATTAAAATTATTAATGATAATATGCATTAAGACAGACTAATATTTTATATTTTAGGATAGACTAATGTCTTGTAATATTGGAACATACACATAACTATAATTCATACAAAATTATTTATCATTTCATATTTGATAATATTTCCTGTAAATTTTAATGAATCAAGTAAGTCCAATTTGTTTTTTCAGGTTCAGTTGTCTTAATATTTCAAAAAGACTAAATTCAGAGTTGTGCTTTTCTTTTTCAAGATCAGCAGGAAGTATATTGTTATTCTTTTCAGTTAGTTTCTGAGAACTCACATACACATATTCCAACTCATTTCTTAACTTTGGCAGCTTCAATTTTTCACTTGAACTGCCATTTAAGACAGAGTCTTTGGGAGAACAGAAAGGCAAGTTGACAGAATCTTTATACAGTTCAAGAGTGTTTTCACTTCTTGCAATAGAGACCTCTCTACACTAGGGAAATGAGAGGGCCCCACGTCGAGGGCTAGTAGCTCTGATAGAAGAATCCTCCCCAGGTGACAGAAAAAGGAGAGGCCCAAAGTCTGGTGACAATAGGGCATCAAAGAATTACGGAAACAATGAAGAATCAGAACTAGCTGGAAAAAATACTCCAGGTGGGGACAGAAATATGAACAAGGTTACCAAAAAGAGATAAAAACAAATCGGGGCCACATTCTCCCTGGTGGACCAGTCCGAAGGGGCAGTGCTACCAAGCCCAATACCAATAATAAGGATGAAGATACCAATGACTGCCAGGCCAGAGATGCACCAGGCAGTGAGGGGTATAGGACACAGAAAAGCAAGTACAAGACACGGACTACCAACTCAAATTAGAATTTCAAAAAATAGTCTTTTATTAACCATGGGGCTGTCTCAGCAAAGTCTAAAGCAGACTAAGTAAGAGAGGATTGAGGGGTCTGAAGGTGAGGTTTTTCTAGTCTGAAAGTTGGCAAAGGGCCAAACAGGTGGGCTGAAAGTTAGCAATTAGAAGCAAAATGAATTTGGCAAATAAGCAAAAAGCGAGCATGGGGTCACGATGACTTCTTTTACAGACGTGAACCTTGCAATTTAGCAGTTTAGCCAATAGGTAACATAAAGGGCAGTTAGAAAACAATAAGTTAACACAAAGCAGATCTAGCAACCAGTGGATAAGTAAAACAATTTGTCACAGCACTTAGCTTGTTAACTTTCATCATGACAGTACTTGGTCCATTTGTTGTTATCTTGTCCTGTTCTGGACCAATCCAGACCAATCTAAGAGTAACCGTGCCTGTCATCTTCAGAGTTATGGTAGTCTCATCTTTTTGTCCTTTCATCTCTTATCCTACACAGCCCTCTGGTGCATGTCGGTGGCAGGAGGTATCCACCTTATGGGAGTGATGAGGCAGTTGGCACCCATGAGGCTGCTGGAACCCATCTCAGGTTTGTCTACCCACTTGAAATAATGATAATTTTCATATGTTGGATATTAGGCCATACAGAACTATGGTCCCTGAGCAAAGGAAAATTGTGTTGCTAGTGTTGCGTTAGCTCATTGTTTAAAGACAGCTTCCAGGTCACAGCTCAGGGAATGGGAGCTCAAACAGAGTCTAGGAGCTGTCACTGAATACGGTACGCAGGCATTATGGTGACTGAAAGCAGAGAGAGAAAGAGAGAGAGAGAGATTTTTTTTCCCCTAGAGATCTTAGTAGAAGAGTGGACCTTACAGTCTTTGGCTGATTACTGATCTGCACACGCAACAAAAAGAAATCACCTCAAGCCTCACCCCAGGTAAGAATCACTGGAAAGGAGCACATAAGACAAAATGATTGGGGTTCCCACAGGCTGCAGTTGGAAGATCTCATTTTACCAGATCTAATCTGGAAAAATGTTCAGTTTTATCCAGATGGTTAAATCAAGCCTGGTGTTTTCTAGATCCACAATAACGCTCGTTAAAAGCAAGGCTTGGAATGGTCCAATGATTCCAATAATTTAACTGTGCATCAGACCAAAATGCAACACTAAAAAAAAATTTATCCATTATCAATGTGTAATTCACATTGTCCAGTGTCCAATTAAAACAGCAGAAAGTAAGGTATGTGAGAAAGACAGAACACATGATCCAGAACCAGAAGGAAATGGTTTGCTAAAAATCGATCTAGAGCAGATGCTTGCAAAACTCCGTTCCCTCTATCAGTCCTTTCTCCCCATAACCTTGTAATAATTCTTGCAAAAATAGTCTTCTGACTTTAAAAAATAATAATAGACCTTGACATGTTAAAACTAGCTGACAAGGATATGAAATAGCTATAATAATTTTTTACAAAGATTTATTGGCAATTCAGTGGGAATAGGAGAATAGTTTTTTCAACGAATGGTGCAGATTTTTATTTTTAGATGGTCATGTAGTTACACATTTCTGACGGTGGAAGTTAGAAGAAAGACATTTCTATCTGCTCTTCTGCTGATTTGGACTCCCCAAATTCTCTTTTTTTTCTTTTCTTGAGACAGAGTCTCATTTGGTCACCCTCAGTAGAGTGCCATGGCATTACAGCTGACAGTAACCTCCAGCTCTTGGGCTTAGGTAATTCTCTTCCCAGCTGTCCCAAGGTGGGACTGCTGGTACCCACCACAGACCCGGTTATTTTTTGATGCAGCTTAGCCGGGGAGGGATCAAACCCACCATTATCGGTATATGGGGCCGGAGCCCTACTCACTGAGCCAGGGGCACTTCCCAGGTTACCCAGATTCTTTATCTAAAATACTATTTTGTATCATGTTGTGTCTTTTATGAATTTGAGAAAGAAAAATAAAAGCAGCTCCTAAAACATAGCACTTTCACAGAAGAGCCCCATCAGGCAAGGTCTTGCTGTGGACCTAATGGAATGAGACGGAAACGAAAACACCTCTCCATAATCACGTTAGAGCACAGAAACAAACATAAGAGCAGTCTTATCCACAAAAAGGGTCAGGCGTCCCTCTCCCCAGTGCCTGTGCCTTCCGTACCTCAGCTCCCTGCCACTGGCTTCAAGGGTAAAGATAGAATCGTTCACCTTTCTGACAGCGTCCAAGCCAGAGCAAAACCTGCCTCCTTGAATCCTTCCCCAAATCACTTAAATCGGGGTCCTCCTACCACACTCTTGTTGAGAGGCGCTGCATTCCCCCAGGTGTGGAATCTCTCCCAGTGAAAAAAACAATGAAACAAAATTGGTGGGAATACAAGTGTGTTCACGGGATCTCTGTCAGTTTAGCCACACACTTAATTGTTTGGCCCTGAAGCATCAGTCTCTACTGTCTTCTTCCCTGTTTGTTTTGACTGCCCAGATCTCCGAGTGTCTCGTTCTGAGCCTAACCCCTCAGGACCACTGATTCTTTAGGAGGGTCAAGAAAGATTAAAACTGGCAGCAATGAAGCCAGTATTAGTTTGCTGCTATGGAAAAACGTCTGTTTTTTCAAGATTAAACTACATTTGGGGACCCTGCTGCTTTAACATGTTGGGCAGTGTGGGAACTGGTGGATGTTCCTGATTTTCCAGATGTGCATTCCTATCCTCTTCCCAGCTCTTTGTTGATCATTTGAAGAAAACAACTGGCAGTTAACTTTCCCAGTATCTCCTTTGAGTTATGAGAAGGAGAAAATCCTTGCCTGAACATAAAGGCTGGAGGGTGCCTTGAGCACAGCTGCTGAGCTTAAGATTAATTTAGGAAATGCAAATGGA
>CAUYON010149233.1:0-11645 GCA_963573935.1 Arctocebus calabarensis
TCATGAAAAAAAATGGAAAAACCCAGCCGGGCGCAGCGGCGAGCGCCTGTAATCCCAGCGGCCTCGGAGGCTGAGGCGGCAGGATGCCCACAGCCGGAGTCTGAGGTTGCAGTGAGCTACGACGCCACGGCACTCTGCTCAGGGCACTCTGCCTCGACAAAAAAAAAACAAGGCAACTGTGTGGAAAATTCCCATTTCATTCAGCTCTCATACCATCTCCATCAACTCTCTAACCATGGATTTTTATCTTTTCCAAACAAGTTTGGTGATGAAAATTTAATTAAAATTATTTTGCTCTTGTGTCTGAGTGGTTTGGGGCTTATCCAACAACTATTCTTTTCTTGAATGTTTTCATGTTTTAGATCGGCAGCAACATGCACTCCAAATGTGTGCTTCTCCTTCTGCTAAGGGATAAACCTTGGCTGGCTAAGCAACTATGGTTGGCCCACTTGTCTTTGCCAGTGATTGATTTCAAAATGAGTGCATGACCCAATATGCACCAAGGAGAATAAAAGAGTCTGCTAGCAGACTACTGAGGAAGATTTTCTTTTGCTCTAAAACTTCTCCCTTTCTCCTCCCTTCCTTTGGTTGCAGATATGGAAGAACGTGATTTTCAGAGTCGAGGCAGACAGACACGCTGCAGTCATAAGAGGACACAGGGTAAATATACTGAGTATTATAAACCAGGGAGAGGACGGAACATCTGGGTTCAGGTTAGCATCATTAAATTGATACTCTGGAATTGTCTGACTTTGGGCTTTTTGCAACAGGAAAATGTTCTTATTGCCTAAGACAATTTTACTTGTGGAATTTTAATATGAATTTTATTGTATTTAAACTGATATACCTCTCCCTTTTATTTATTTATCTTTGTTTACTTGTTTACTTATTCTGAAAGTGCAAACATTTACACTAGCAGAAGTTAAGTTTCTCTAAGGAAAGGAATAAAATAATAATTGGTAATAGGCGCAGGTGGGCTCAGTTTGGCAGTATATGGGCACACAGTTTTTTTTCTGTTAATAAATAAATAAATACTAATGATAGATTAGTTATCCATATGTTAAAACAGGATAAAGGAAACAAGTACATATTTTTCTATATTTTGCTATTCTATTACATCTTCTGTTCTGGATTGTGTCTACCAACTCCTTTTTAATGTTAAGAAAAGTTGTCAAACTTTGAACTGGTAGCCTCTTTAAAAAAAAGTACCAGCTCTTCTAATTCATAGAAAAGAAAGTCCTTTAGAATCCTGAATTACAACTCAAAACATGATTTCTCTCTCTCTTTTTTTCAGAGGGAAAGAAAAGTTAGGGTCTTGCTCTGTCACCAGAGCATGGAAGATTTTTCACTGATCCTTTCCCATGAGAGCCCAGTAGGGCTTTTAGAAAAGTTATGAAGCCTCGGTGAGGTAGAGACCTTAAGACTTGTTTCTTTGATAACATTTTTTAAAAGACAAAATCTTATTCTGTTGCCCAGGCTGGAGTGTAATGGCATGATCATAACCTCCCGCCCTAGCTTCCCAAGAGCTAGGACTACAGGTGTTGACTACTTTTCAATTTTTTTTTTTTTTGTTGTTGTTGATGGGGACCTGTTCTTGCTATGTTGCCCAGGCTGGTCTCAATTACCTGGCTTCAGCAGTTTTCCTACTTTGGCCTCCAATAGTTCTGGGATTACATGTAAGAGCCACCATGCCCAGACTAAAAAGGGGGATTTCTAAAATGCATAATTTTCTACCACTTACTATTTTCTCAAGTTTTAAAAGCAGACACAGTTTTCCCTTAAAATATTTTCTTCCTTTTAAGTGGAAGCAATGATGATGTATTATGGATGTTGAAATCCTGTTAGTTTCACCAGTGATTGCTGTGTAGCTGCAGATAAGTGATTACTCTTTAATAAACTGAAGAGAATCTTAATCATTAATAAAATTTGTCAGGTGTGGCAGAATCCCAGCTGCTTGCATAATTCTTCTCATTCCCCCTGCATAAGTAAAATCACCTGAGAAAAATCTTTTTTAAATTTTTTGTAGCATGAAAATGTGTCTAAACAAAAGTTATGAAAAATATAACAATGTTCTTATTGGCAGACTTGCATTCAATCACTGCCAAACAAAGAAGACACAGGAAAAAAGAGCACTCACAAAAACAGGTCGTATCTAGGATTGGTTAAGATTTAAAATAATATTGGTACTTGAAAATGACAGGGAAGGAAAAGCAGCCAGGTGATCTGCAGTAGATAAAGGAAAATGATGAGCTGCTTCTGAAAGTGGATACGAATGTGGGCAGAAACAACATTCTTTTGTGATCTAAAGGGACAGGTATATTGAATCAAGTTAATTACATGCTGCCACAGTTATCTAGATTAGTTTCTCCTGTAACAGGTGAAAAAATATGGCAGTGGGTCTGAAAAAGTCAAAAGTTTTGAATTTTTTGTGTTTTTCTTTCATATTAATTTCAAACAATATAGAGCTCATCTATGAGGCCCTTTATTATTAAGCAATGTTGTTCAACTTATTCCTCTATTGTTGCTCTTTTAGCACCAAGTAGAACATGTGTTTAAATAACTTTCAGTTCTATTTGTTACAATATTACTCTAGGTGAGCATGGTGGTGCATATCCTAGCACTATGGGAGGCCAAGGCAGGAGGATCACTTAGGGCCTCACTTGAGGTTGTGGTGAGCTATGATGTTGCTACTGCCCTCCAGCTTGAGCAACAGAAAGAGACCCTGTCTGGAAAATATATATACATATACTACTCTAAAAGGCCCGCTCCTTGTTTTTTCACATGAATGTCTCGTTAACCACTCAAATACTCAAACATTTATTTAAACAAATATGGTGCTTTAACGGTTGTGGTCAGGAAATATGTTTTTTTAATTTGTTTACACATGTTTTCTCTCTTTCCATTGTCTTTACCCCAGTACCTGCTACAATACTTTGTATGCATTTGAAATTAGAAAATTTAAATTAAACACCTGAATATTTTTAAAATCTCATGAACACATAGCAAAACGTGGGCCCATGTAAGTTTAATTTAATCAACTTGTTGATGAAGTTTTAAATATAAATAACTCCAAATTAATACATTTTGAAAACATTAAAACTTGGTAAACACACCAAGTCATCTGCTACTAGATGTAGTTGTTGGAAATGAACGGGGATGTTGCTAAGTGTAAAACATCATTGACAGCTCTGAAAAGCTACTTTCTAAGATATTTCCTATGCATTTGAAAGGACCAAGATAAATATTCTTAATATTATTATTAAGAAACTATTGTATCATAAGTTTTCTAAGAAGAAATATATACTAAGAAATATTAATAATAATATATAATAATAATTATAATATACAACAATAATAATATATAATATATAATAATAAGAAGAAAAAATCATTATTATTCTTAATATTATTATTAAGAAACTATTGTATCATAAGTTTTCTAAGAAGGTTCAAAATGAATCTATAAATATTGTTCACTGTAATATGTATTCTTATTTTTAAAAGAATCAATTTCTGTGTACAAGTGAGGTTTATCCCATATTAAGCTTTCAGGACATTCACTAAAACTGCCTTAATAGCTTTGTTGTATTTTCCTTAGCAGAACATAATGACATTGTCTTGTTTTATAGAAGGGTCCGGTAAAAATTACAAAATAAAAATTATTTATCAATTCTTAAGACCTATGAATTCAAATAATCAAGTTAAAGTATAGCTTCATATTGTTTGCCTAACGTATTTATCTGAACTATTTTTGTTGAATTAAAAATATTTTGTTTGTATTAGTGTACATTTGAATCATATTTTGATTTAATCAAAGGAGTAGGAAAAAGAACATCAAAAATGTAAAAGCATTAAAAAATTTCAAGTGTGTGCATATGTGTTTTAATACAGCCATTTAGGTGTGTTGAATGTGTAGTGCCAAGGTAAAAAAAAAACCACCTCGTAGCTTGTTATTCCTTGAGTTTTCCTGCTAACATAGTTATAAATATGGATGGCTAGTTCAAATTAAAGAAAAGCAATATTAATTTTCAGAAGAAAATTTTGCAGCAAAATTTGCGGCAAACCATTTTTTTGTAGTGATCATGAGCTTTATGCACTGTCAGTGTACTACACAATCCCCAGCTTCATCAGCAATCACAAAATGTCATCTTTCAAGATGTGATAAGTTCAGCAGGTTAAAAGAAATGCTGTTCTTTAAAGCCTGAATTTAGCTTTAAGTAAAACTTTTTCTATTTAATGGGGTTAAAAGAAAAACAAAAACAAAATTTAAAAAGCTGCTAGATCCTTATTTTGCAGTATTGCATAATCAATAGTACATATTGGTAGCCTAGGTCTGACTCCCAACTACTGTGGCACATTAGTTAATATTTCTGTTAATTTATCTTGTGTCCGAAGCAGATTAAGAGACAGTGTACTTTCTTCATGCAATGCTTAATCAGCTTGAATTGTTATCTAGATCACAGATATCCATCAACATTTTTGAGGTTGAAGCTTTTAAACAGATTTTTTATAGAAGAGAGAGGTATACAGATTTTTTATACTTTTTGTGTTAGTAGTATGTTTTTGTAATCTAGTCTATCATTTTCCTTTGCCTCAAGGAGTACAATCATATGTGAATATTCCCCTTTGTATTTTATTTCCCCAGCTAGTTAGATTTATCTGGCATACCAAGCATGGAGTAGAATTGAGAAAGTTAGAAGAAATCTCAGGATAAAATTCTAAACCCTTCATATTTAATTATTTACCACATAACAAAAATGTAGTACAGTTCAAAATTAGAGTTTTTAAGGATTTGATTTGGAATAACATAGGCAATTGCGTTTATATTGTGGGAAAAAATAGTTCTGATTTCATGGAATCTTTGTCCTCTTGCTGGTATGCAAATACTTACTTAGCAGGAATCATTGCCCAATGAAAATTAACATAAAACATTAATGAACTGATACAAGAATGTTCCATCGAATAGAATCTATATTGTTGGATTCAGAAAAGACTTTTGAAATAATTTCCATTAATCCCCTCATCTAACAAATAGGAAATTTTTTTTCTAATTTTATTTTATTTAGTAATTTTATTAAATCATAATTGTGTACATTGGTGCAATCATAGGGCACAATGTGCTTCATATAGCATCAAAAAACAAACAGGAAATTTTGAGTCCAGAAATATTAACTAATGTGCCACAGTAGTTGGGAGTCAAACCTAGGCTAGAACTTTTAAACACTGAGATTCTTTCCCTAAACATACAGATTTTCACTGGACAAAGTATAATCATGACTTTCTTTCTCTCTTGTTGGAAAAACTCACTCTACTAGAGGTTAACTCTATGAATTAGTTTTCCAGAAATAGTTCAGGTTAATTTAAGAACTATTATAACAAGGAAAATAAAAGCTTGACTCTTAGAGGTTACTTGTACATATAAATCATTAGATTAATCTCTCAGTTTTTATTATTATGCACTATCTGCTTAGTAATTCTTTTTTCTTACACAGAGTTTCCTTAAAATAGTTTAATACCAATTTGAGGTCAAAGAACATGGACAGTAGAAAATACACAGCAGTTAACAGCACAGTAGCACTTAGGGTTTAAATCTGAAGTTGGAATGAAAGAGAGGGATATCAAAGATCACATGATAAGTCTAAAAGAGGAAAAATTGTGATTAACCTACAAAAATCCTCATGTTTTGTGACAGAGAAGTATGTCCAACCTGTAGGAACAGCTTTGCTCCATGATGCTGAGAGAAGCAAGCTGAGAATTTACCCACGGTCTCTTAAGTGGACATGGCTCAGTAGTGCTTAATCCGAGTAGAATGATTAGGCTGGCTGCCCTGGCCAAGGCTGAGATTCAGAGGATTGCAGCTAAAGATAAGCATGGGGCAAAGTGTTCAGAAGAAAAAGGCAGGTGTAGATTAAGCTCCGGTGTATAGGCAGCAGTACAGGGCAAGATATATTACCTTTTAGGTTGTGCATCTTGGAAACAATGAGTGCAAACTAACTTTTAGGAAATATAGAATATTATCCAGGTGTTAATAGTACAGATTTCCAAACAATCTGGATCTTGCCTGATTAAACTACCAAACTGGAACACGCTTCTCAGTGAAGTTTCAATCCAGTCTCACAAGAGGAAGCAGTACTGTCAAACAGCTTGGGCTGCCCTTTGTGGCTCTCATTTAGCTGACTCGACTCTAACAATTTCTGCTAAGGAGCATCCACTTTCTGGCATCTGAAAGTGGAAATGTATTATCTTTACTGTATAATTATTCTAAAATAAAATTTCTTTGCAGCAACTTAGAAATGCCTCTTGTTCATTCTGATTTATTCCAAGAAACAGATTAATTAATAAATAACTTTGCCAAACCAGATGTTCTGAGGACTACAACCTGAGAAGTTAAGTCACATTTAATACCATTATCAAATCACATATTTAGTTCTCAGTTATCAGAAGACTAATCTTGCATAGAAGAAAGAGTAAGCGGGATTTCAAACCATAGGATCCACTGATTATCAGATACTGCTTCCTCCATCAGCCCTAGGCTTGACATTGAGACACCTGCTGAAATTAAGACACATGCATACTATCTTCTAACAAAAACAACCTGCACATTATTTTTTTAAACGAGATTCAAGAAGAACTGACCTTTATATATTTCCTCTCAACCTAAGGACATTTTATTCCCAGCCCATATCCCATATTTTATATAAACTATTTTTCATTAGCACTTCTGCCTCATCTCTGAAATATAATCATTAAACATCGGAAATAGTCATATCTGCCTAGGCTAGATAGGGTATCAATCTTCTGGGATAAAGTAATCTCCTGCCTTGGAATCCCCAAGTAGTGGTGACTATAGTTGTATCCCTAGCTAATTGGCCTATTATTAAATGCTATTTCTTCATTTTGTACCCCACTTTAATTATATTTAATTGTGTATATATATATTTATCTCTCCCTTCTTCATTTTCCTTTTCTCTCTCTTTAGCTAAAATTCTGCTTCTAACGACTATGGAATATTATCACCCTAATGGCTCTGGACCAGAGTTATCCTAATTTTTACAATTATAAAGGCTTTAACATTATGGTATCTTACTACAGATGGATAAAATGAGTTCAAGTTCCAAGTGGCACATTAGTCATATTTTTGTTTTCTAAATCTCTAAATACCATTTAGCTTCCAATGATCAAGAATCCTCTGGTTGAATTCTATTAAATTAGAGCCAATAAAATGTGTTTCACTTTTTTAATATTTCACAGATTTTAAAATGTTACAAGATACAGAGATAATTGTGAGAATATTAATTTGTCTCACCCCTTGCACTTTGACTTTGTTTTCAGAACATCTATTCCTTAGTTTTTCAATTCTCTTGTGTTTAAGATTTTGAGCAATAATATAAAAATAATACATCAAATTTTGTGATAAAGTACTTTCCAGAATAAGCTAAGTCACATTTAATACAGTTGTAAAATCACAGATTTCGTTCTCAGAAGACTCATCTTGCATAGGAGGTACTTCATAACTATAGGATCCACTGATTACCAGATACTGCTCCCTCCATCAGCCCTAGGCTTCATATCCAGATACTTGCAGAAGGCAAAGCTAAACTGCCAGTTTGGAGGCAATTATTACAAACATGGTTGCCATCCTTCCTGATGTACTGTATCCATTGACTCAAAAATACTTTAATGTAATAAATAGCACGCGAATTTTATGTCCACCCTATATAATCGTGTCCCAGTAAAAAGAACACATGGGTACAGAAGCAAAGGCTAAAAGCCAGCAATGGCTGTACCTACTATTACTTCCAATGACCCACTAGTGGGCACTGTACTATATGATCTCTGCAATATTGTGCTCTGTTGGGTAAAGGTTCTGATCTCCAAGGAGACCCATTTTCACCAGGGAATGTAGCAAGAGTCTAATTGAGTTATAAACTATGGTTACCACATGGCCAATTGGGTCTCCTCATGTCCAGGAGGAACTGTCTATCTAGGAAGAATTTATCCTGGAGTCATTAGGAAGAAGTAGAGATGTTATATAATAAACAGAGAGAAATATTGTGGAACCCAGGTGAACCACTTGAGTTCCTTTGTACTCCCTTGTCCCATAGTGATTGTAAATGTGCAGGCAAAGTAAAAGTGGCCTGGTAAGGGCCTGATAACCAGAGGTTTAGGCTCCCTATGAATGAGGGTTTGTCACACCACTAGCGTAAGCCATTTTTCAGATGAGGTGGTAGCCAAGAGTGATGGAAATACATAATCAAGAGATGACAAGAGAGATAATGAGTTGTCAGTCACAGCCTGATACCCAACATGGTTACAATAGCTGCAGCTCATCTCACTAGTTTCCTTTTCCTAAGTTTCTCCTCAGAAAAAGAAGCTAACCAGGATGCTGAATTATCTGTCTCTGGATAGATGTGGTAGACATAGAGGTATATTTTCCTAATTCCCTTTCACAAAGACTTTCTGCCTGGCTATTGAGAGTGTAGGCAAAATGCAGCTGTCATTTCTCAAGTATTTTAGGCTCTGCCTCAGCTACAGAGAGCAGTCTTTGCAGGGTCAACCATTTCCTAGGAATCTGCAACCCAGTGACTGAGCAAAGTGAAGCTGTAAAGGTATAGCTGTTTGGATTATCCTTGCTCCAAAGCTGTGCTGGCTCTCCCCTTCTCTATGTGATGTCTTCCTCTTTTCAATTCTACTGCCTCTGCAAAAGAGGCATTGATAGAAGCTAAACATTTTTTACTCCAGTCTCCATCTTAGCATTCCTTTCTGGAGAAGATATATATGATATTCACCCTGTGCTAATAATCTAAATCTTATGAAAATTGATTACTGCTAATTGATTTCTAACAATACCTTTAATATCCTTTAAGGGAAATAGAATATCTATACAAATCAATACATGTGATTCACCACATACACAGGATTAAAAACAAAAACCATGTCATCATTTCAATATATGGAGAAAATCTAGCATCCTTTCATGAAAAAAAACTTCAACAAACTGGACATAGCAGTAACCCACCTCAAAATAATGATACCCATATATGGCAAACACACAGCAAAAGTCTTACTGAATAGGGAAAAATTGAAAGCATTTTCTCTAAAACTGGAACAAGAAAAAGACACCCACTTTTATCATTTTTACTCAACATAGTAATGGAAGTCCTAGCCAGAGTAACCAGACAACAGAAAGAAATAAAAGGCATCAACAGAGGAGATCCCCTTTGCTGATGATGTGATCTTATATATAGCAAACTCCAAAGACTTCTGCAAAAGAATGCTAGAGTTGATAAATAAGTTCAGTAAAGGCTAAAGTTAAACATTAATGTACACAAATTCATAACATTTCTATACACTAATAATAATCATATTGAGAGTCAAAACAAGAACTCAATACCAATTACAGTAGCTGAAAAAAAATGAAATATCTAGGAATATACAGAACTAAGGAGGTGAAATATTTCTTCAAGGACATCCACAAAACACAGATGTAATGAAAGAAATTGTAGATGATCGAAATAAATGGAAAATGTCTTATTCTCATGGATTGGAATGTACAATATTATTGAATGTTCATACTGCTCGAAGTGATTTACAACTTTAATGCAATTCCCATCAAAATACCAAAATCATTCTTTATAGAATTCGAAAAAATGCTAAATTTTACCTGGAGGCAAAAAGAGTCATGAAAGCCAAAGCAATCTGAAGCAAAAAAGAACAAATCAAAAGATATTGTGATACCTGACTTCAAATTATAGTACAAGGTTATAGTGACAAAAACAGCATGGTACCAGTATAAATGTAGACATGTGGATCAATGCAACAATCCAGAATAGAGAACATAGAAATAAAGCCATATATCTATAACCAAGTGGTTTTCAACAAAGTAAACAAAAACATACCCTACGGGGAATGACACCCCATTCAATTAAAGGAGCTGGGAAAATTGAATAGCCACATACAGAAGAGTAAAACTGGATCTGTATGTCCCCATACATGAAATTAACTCAATATGGATTAAGGCATAAATGGAGACCTGAAACCATAAAAATTCTAGGAGAAAACTTGGTAAAAAAAAAAAAAAAACTCGTGTGGACATTGGCCTAGGCAAATAATTGATGATTAAATATCCCAAAAGCAAATAAACAAAAACAAAAAAATGGTACTTAATTAAACTGACAAACTTCTGCACAGCAAAAGAAATGATCTTTTACTAGGTTTGGGGTTGGAATGTTCTTCCTTTTCCAGTTGCTTGAGGTGTCCCATTCAGTTGTTAACTTCCTCTCTTTCCATTATCTTGAGGATGGCGTACAGTGCTGTAAATCTCCCTCTGAGGACTACCTTTTCAGTGTCCCAGAGGTTCTGATAATTCATGTCTTTATTGTCATTTTGTTCCAAAAATCTGGTGATTTCCTTCTTAATATCGTCTATGACCCATCTCTCATTCAGCATAAGGTTATTTAGCTCCCATGTTTTTGTTTGAGTATTCCAGGGTGGTCTGAGAAGATGCAAGGAATAATTTCTATTCTTTGAAATTTGCTGAGGTTAGACTTGCAGCCTAAGATGTGATCAATTTTGGAGTATGTTCCATGGGTGATGAGAAGAATGTGTATTCAATTTTATTAGGATGAAATGTTCTGTAGACATCTGTTAAATCCAGATGTTGAATGGTTAAGTTTAAATCCAAAATTTCTTTACTTAGCTTCTTATTGGAGGATCTATCCAACACTGCTAAAGGAGTATTACAATCTCCAACTACTTTGGAGTTGGAGGAAATCAAGTTACTCATGTCTATTAGACTATTTCTTATAAATTGAGGCGCATCCTGGTTGGGTGCATAAATATTAATAATTGAAATCTCATCATATTGAGTATTACCTTTAACAAATATGAAATGTCTGTCTTTATCCTTCCTTACTTTGGTTGGTTTAAACCTATTGTATCTGCAAATAAGATTGCGACACCTGCTCTTTTCTGTTTTCCATTTTCCTGGAATATAGATGACCAACCCTTCACCTTGAGTCTATATTTATTTTTTAAGGTAAGATGAGATTCTTGTATGCAGCGGATATCTGGCCTGAGTTTTTGTCAGCCAACCTATGCCTCTTTAGACGACAATTTAAACCATTCACATTAATTGAAAATGTTGATAAATCTTTAGAAAGTCTAGCAGACATTTTTAATCCCTTCATCACTATGGAAGTTGGAATTTGATAAAAAGTTTCTGGATGACATTACTTTTGCATTGGAAGATTATGCTGATCATTATGGAGAATAGATCTGAGAATATCCTGGAGAGCTGGTTTAGTTATAGCAAATTTTTGCTAAGTCTGGAAGAAGCCCAAGTGCCCATTGACCCATGAATGGATTAAGAAATTGTGGTACATGTATACCATGGAATATTATGCAGCCTTAAAGAAAGATGGAGACTTTAGCTCTTTCATGTTTACATGGATGGAGCTGGAATATATTCTCCTTAGCAAAGTATCTCAAGAATGGAAAAAAATGTATCCAATGTACTCAGCCCTAATATGAAGCTAATTTATAGCTTTCATATGAAGGCTAAAACTCAATTATAGCATAAGAATATGGGGTAAAGGGCCAGGGAGGGAAGGTGAGGGAGAGCATGGATGGAGGGTGGGTCATTG
>CAUYON010149235.1:0-77888 GCA_963573935.1 Arctocebus calabarensis
CACCCTGGGTAGAGTGCCATGGCATCACAGCTCACAGCAACCTCCAACTCCTGGGCTCAAGCGAGTCTCCTGCCTCTGCCTCCCAAGTAGCTGGGACTACAGGCGCCTGCCACAACGCCCAGCCATTTTTTGGTTGCAGCCATCATTGTTGTTTGGTGGGCCCAGGCTGGACTCGAACCTGCCAGCTCAGGTGTACGTGGTTTGCGCCTTAGCCTGCTGAGCCACAGGGGCAGAACCTCTCTTTGTTTTTTTGAGACAGAGTCTTACTTTGTCACCCTTGGTAGAGTATTGTGGCATCACAGCTCACAGCAACCTCAAAGTCTTGGGTTCAAGCGATTCTCTTGCCTTAGCCTCCCAGGTAGCTGGGAATACAGGCGCCTGCCACAGTGCCTGGCTATTTTGTTATTGTTGTTGCAGTTGTCCTTGTTGTTTAGCTGGCTCTGGCCGAGCTCAAAGCCACCAGTCTCGGTGTATGTGGCTGGCGCCCTACCCACTGAGCTACGGGCACCCAGCTTAAAATCTCTTTAAATAGCAGTTCAAGTGGACTAAATACTTCAGCAGACATTTTACAGAGAGAATACCAAGGTATCAATAAATAATCATGGAAATGCAAGTTGGAAGCACAATGAGCTATCACAACACACTCACCAGAAAGGCTCACATTTTAAAAAACTGACAATATCAAGTGTTGGTGAAGATATCAAGCAAGGGTCTGGAGCAACTGGAACCCTCATACACGGTTGGTAGAAGTGTAAGTTGATAACAACTTTACAAAAGTCTTTAGTGATATCTCCTGAAGTTGAACATTACCTATGACTTAGCAATTCTGCTCCTTCTATTTGCCCAACAGAAATACATATATTTGTGCATCAAAAGAGTCACACAAAGTGTTCATAAGCAGTATTATTCACAATAGCTGCAAACTGAAACAACCCAAGTATTTATCCATACGAGAATGAATAAAGAAATTTTAGAATATTTATACAATGGAATACCATACAGCAGTGAAAGATATCAGACTCTACCTGAAACAACATGGATAAGTCATGTCAAAAGCAAAATGTAAAAGTTATACATGTGATTTCATTTATTAAAAAAATTCTAAAACAGGTAATGCTGATCCATAATGATAAAAGAACATGATTATCTTTGAGAAGTAATGATTTGAAGGGACAGGGAAAGTTTTGGGTTGTCGGAAATGTTCTGTGATCTAGGTAGTGGTTATTTGGGTGTTGATGTGTTCCATAAATAAGAATTAATCTGTACACTTCTTATTTGTATACCTCTCTATATACACATACAATGTTATTCTTCAATAAAAATTTTATTTAAATAAAACATCAGCTATATTCCCTTCTTAACTCTGAGCAACCAGGCAACTGTCACTGCCTACTTCAGGTTTTTCTTTTTCTTCACGTAATTAATTGGACAACTGGCGTGCAAAATCGAATTTACCATAATTCTTGGTTTGTGTCCTTTATCATTATTGGTTGGTGTCAGACCCTTCTTTATATTTTTGGCCACCTCTTTATTTATCTCAAAGTCCATTTCTCTTTACTCCATGAGCATCCACGCCACATATTTAATTCATGACGTTGTAATTTATTATCCACACCTCTATTCACATACACTGGCATCTGTGAACAATAACTAGTATTACAGTTTGTGAGTTTTTAATAACTAGTATTACATATATTTAAATATATATGTAATAACTAGTATTACAGTTTGTGAGTTTTTAAATAGACATCTATTCAACATTGCTTTTATATCTCTCAATTGATATAAATAGATCATGTCAATTCCTATTAGCACCTATAGAGTTTTCTATTGTATGTCTATCTTATTTATTTATTATTTTATTGATGGATACTTAGGAGTTTCCAACTCCTTGACTTATAACTATGTTGTGATGAATGTCTACTTAAATATCTCTTTGAGTAACTATGTGAAAATTTTTCTTCCTAAAATTTCTAAACTTAACTTTCATTAATTCTCAAATTGCTCTTTAGAAATGCCATGTCAGTACAATTTCCACCAGCTGTGTGAGCAAAAACAATTTTATTTTCTTACAACCTGGGCGGCATCTGCTATTGTCCAATCTAAATGTTTTTGCCAATCTGCTGGGTATAAAGTAATGTATCAGTGTTGTTTCCATTTGCATTTCTGTGATTACCACTATAGTTGACATCTCTTTAATATGCTAAGTAGCCATTTGGGTGCCCCATCTGTGAATTGAGAAATTATTAATTTCTTTTGTCAAGTTTTTTTTTTTTTTTTGAGACATAGCCTCAAACTGTCACCCTGGATAGAGTACTGTAGCATCACAGCTCACAGCAACCTCCAATTCCTAGGCTCAAGCAAGTCTCTTGCCTCTGCCTCCCAAGTAGCTGGGACTACAGGCACCCACCACAACGCCCAGCCATTTGTTTGGTTGCAGCCATCATTGTTGTTTGGCGGGTCTGGGCTGGATTTGAACCCACCAGCTTAGGCGTACGTGCCTGGTGCCTTAGCCCATTGAGTCACAGGCACGGAGCCTCTTTTGTTAAGTTTAAAAATGGGATTTCCTATCTTCTCTTTAACTGATTTACAATACTTTTTATATAAACTACTATAACCTAACATTTTTTTTTTTTTTGGTACAGACAGATTCTCACCTCATCGCCCTTGGTAGAGTGCTGTGGCATCACATAGCTCACAGCAACCTCCAGTTCTTGGGATTAGGCAATTCTCTTGCCTCAGCCTCCCGAGTATCTGGGACTACAGGCGCCCGCCACAATGCCCGGCTATTTTATTGTTGTTGTTGTTGTTGCAGTTTTGCCAGGGCCGGTTTGAACCTGCCACCCTTGGTATATGGGGCCGGCGCCCTACCCACTGAGCCACAGGAGTCAAACCCCCCCTTTTTTTTTGAGACAGAGCCTCAAGCTGTCACCCTGGGTAGAGTGCAGTGGCATCACAGCTCACAGCAACTTCCAACTCCTGAGATCAAGCAATTCTCCTGCCTCTGTTTCCCAAGTAGCTGGTTTACAGTTGCTTGCCACAATGCCCAGACATTTTTTGGTTGCAGCCATCATTGTTGATCGGCGGGCCGATCCTGGATTCGAATCGGCCTGCTCAGGTGTGTGTGGCTGGTGGCCTTAGCTGCTTGAGTCATAGGAACCAAGCCTATAACCCAACATTTTTTTTCTTTCTTTTTTTCTTTTCTTTTCTTTTTTTTTTTTTTTTTTTGCAGTTTTTGGCTGGGGCTAGGTTTGAACCCGCCACCTCCAGCATATGGGGCCAGCACCCTACTCCTTTGAGCCACAGGTGCCGCCCCTATAACCCGACATTTTAACGATGTTATCATTCATTTAAAAAATTTTTCTGGTTTTATTTTAATCATGAATCCCTTTGAAAGTCATTTTTGGATGCTTTCTTTGCCAGAGATCTGCTTTTATTGCTTTTCTATATAATGCACCCATCTATTAAATAATTTTTTCTTTCTTTCTCTATCTTGTCCTTAAGACTAATAATCTAGGCCCTGTCCAACCTCCCTGCCCACAGTGGCCCTTGAAGACAGGCATGCCATCCCCCATAAAGCGGATGATGCCTTTCATATGCAACCCTGTGTGCTTGGGGGAGGTGAGGGCCCTGCTTGTGGGCTCTGCTATGTTCCATTGTTCACTTATCCATTCTTCTATAAGCATCACACTGAGAGACTACAGATTTGTTACATCACTTAGAAAACAGTAAGGAAAATCTCTCTTCTTTGTTTTGAGAATTGTCTTATTTATACATTTAGACATGTGAATTTTTTTTTTTTTTGAGACAGACTCTGGCTATGTCACCCTAGGTAGAGTGCCTTGGTGTCACAGCTCACAGCAACCTCAAACTCTTGGGCTTAAGTGATTCTCTTGCCTCAGCCTCCCAAGTAGCTGGGACTACAGGTGCCTGCCACAACCCCTGGCTTTTGTTGTTGTTGTTGCAGTTGTCATTGTCATTCAGCTGGCTGGGCCAGGATCAAACCCACTACGCTCGGTGTATGTGGCTGGCACCGTAACCAGTGTGGCTATGGGCACCAACCCAATATACACATGAACTTTTGTTCCACATAAAATAATCGCACAATTCTCTAAAAGTTCTGCTAGGATTTTGATTCCAATATATTAGGCATGTAAGTCATTTTGAAAAATGACTTCACATAAAAGGCACTCGTTTTTATATTTGATTTTGAATATGATCATTTTGCCGAGCTCTCTTAAAAATTCTAATAGTGTGTTGATTCTCTAGGGTTTTCCATGTAAATGGTTATGTCCTCTGTTCTTTCCAGTAAACAGGCTACCTTTAGTTTAAGGTAGCTAAAACTTGGGCCGGGAACGCCTCCAGATACACCTGTTACCTGCCAGGAAAGCGCAGCGGGCTCCCGCCTCCCGGGCTCCGCTGAGTGCAGCCGCCGCCCGCCCCGGTCGCGGCCAATGGCAGCGCGCTCGCCGCGGACTCTGAGCGCCGGACCCCGCCCCTTCTCTCCTCCCGGCACCGCCACCTCTGGAAAGTGAACAGTGGAAAGCTGGAAAACTTTGGGCAAGATGGCCTGGCGGTGACTTAGGCGGCGCCCGCGCAAACAGCGTCCTGCGCCCGGGCCTCAGGGCCACAGGCCGGGCCCCAAGCTTTGGACGCTCGCGGCCGGCGGGCCGCCCCGGCCTCTCTAGTCCATGGCGGTGGCCGAACTGTACACGCAGGTAGGAGGGTCCGCCCGACCCGGGAGGGCGCGCGGGAGGGAAGCCGGCCCACGCTGGCAGGGCTTGTACCTGGCGCCTGGGCCACACCTGTACACCTGGCATGGGGAGGGGCCTCGGGGACTAAAGAGGGCTCTGGAGTGATCCGATCCGCGGACCCCCACACACCCTCCTGAGTTCCCTGGGGCTGGGCAGACTGCCCCTGCTGCTCCTACCATGCGGGCCACGATTGATTTCCTAGTATCCAGGACGCGCGCCGTCCCCTGGAGCACCTCGGCCCCTTCTTCCCTCGCCACCCGTGGAATTAGAGTTGCCCAGAGGGCAACCTCAGACGTGGGCGAGGCTTTCTGGCCCTCCTGGAGCTCTCTCAACAACTTGGCATAGACGTTTATAACCACAACATGCAGGATGCGTCTTAGAACATGCATTTAAGTTCATCTGATGCCCAAAGCTGAAGCTGCCTGGGCCATACACCTGTAGTGGCCTGGGATATTTTACCACTGAGAATGTGAGCCATCAGATAGGTAGCACCACTTCTTCAGTCTTCAACTTCTTGGAGGTAAAAGAAAAGTCTTGAACAAAACTATTCTTAGAAGATACTTTGGAGGACAGAGAAAAGTGTAGATGATCAACCTATTTTAGGTGACATCATTTCCTTCCTGAACAGACAGGTGTGGGCACTCCTATTATCAAGTTCCTGAAACCTCAATCTTTATTAAATGTCTCAGAAGTACCAGGCACAATGTGGGAAGAACTGATACAGAAGGGCTTTACAGAGACAAGCTTGGATGGACTGAGAATCTAAGACTCCCAGAGACTCAAACAGCCTTGATGCCCGTCCTTACCCACCTTTCGTCCAGGTAGACACCTGTGCTCCCCAAGGCTGCCACAGCCCTTCTAGTGGTCATTTAGCCCTTACTTTGTCAAGTCCAGAGGTGGGACACCCCCTTCTGTGGAGCTGCCTGATTGGGTTTCAGGGTTCAAATTGGGACGAAAGGAGTGAAGGAGCTGTGGCTTTGGGGCCGCATGTGGCCTTCTGGATCTTTGAGTAGGGCCTTTTGACTCTATCCAAATTTTACCAAGCAAATCCTTTTTGTAAGCTGCTGACTGTGCGGGGATGCCAACACACAGCACTCGCCTACGTCCAGCATTGTGACTGAGGACACTTAGCACATTTTCTCTCCCGGTGTGCTCGTCCCTGTATAGTGTTAGCCACACCATGTTTCAGAACGACCTGAAACCCATTTCTGTGCCCAGAGGCAAACCCTGACCCTGCCTCAGGGTTATAGCAGGCTGTACCTTTCGGGATCCCCATAGAACTCACTTCCTGCATTCACCCCCTAATCTCTGGGGCTGCCCCGCCATTTTCCTGGCTGTTACCTGCTGGGCCCTGTCCAACCTCGCTGCCCACAGTGGCCCTGGAAGACAGGCATGCCATCCTCCATAAAGCTGATGATGCCTTCTACGTGCAACCCTGTATGCTTGGGGGGGGGGGTTAGAAAGATTTTTTTTTTTTTTAGACAGAGCCTCAAGCTGTCACCCTGGGTAGAGTGCTGTGGCATCACAGCTCACAGCAACCTCCAATTCCTGGGCTCACGCGAGTCTCCTGCCTCCGCCTCCCAAGTAGCTGGGACTACAGGCATCCACCACAACGCATGGCCATTTTTTGGTTGCAGCCATCATTGTTGTTTGGCGGGCCCAGGCTGATTTGAACCCACCAGCTCAGGTGTACGTGGCTGGTGCCTTAGCCCATTGAACCACAGGCACCGAGCCTTAGAAAGATTTCTTGCTTCCCTCAAGGACTTTTCTGATAATTGAGAAATGTCTGGTAATTCCCTGGAAGGGCATGGAGAAGCCAGAGCTGACAAGGGGAAGGCCACAATGGAAAAGGAGTTAGGTCAAGGCTTTCTTCTCTGGGGAAGCTTCTGAATGGGGGTTGTTTTAGGAAGCTGGGTAGGCCAGCTGTGGAGGAGAGAGGCTGGGACCAGTCGGGTAGCTGAATTCTCAGGTCACCCGACTGTCAGGAAAAGAATCAAAGCTGCAATGTCAAGTGAAGGCAGGTGGGAACCAGACACAGGACTGGAGTGTGAGGGAAGGGTGCATCAAGGACAACACCTGAGGTCAGAGTCAGTATGACTAACAGTGGTGGGGGGGTGCCCTGGAAAGAATTAGAGACATCAGGAGGTGGAAATATTTCTCAGGACAGTCATAGGCAAGTTTGGTTCCTGCTGGGATTGAAGTGGTGAGGGGGACTCTGGGGGAAGGTGCACTGAGGGTCAGAGGTCTCAGAGGTGGCTGTAGAGGATAGTCCCTGCCAGCTTCAGGGGGTCCCTGAAGCCAAGGCAGTGAGGGCCTCACCACGGGAGGGGTAAGGTGGGGAGAGGAGGGAGCCACGGACAGGACCCCGGGGCAAGAGACAGCCCTGAGATGGCCCCAGCATAGAGGGAGAAGACGAGAGAGCTGGCAGGAAGAGGAAGAGGAAACTGGGAGAAGGTGCAGTGAGAGTGACAGGTGCTGCTGGTTCAGGTGCAAAATGATCCATCTCTTTTCGAAAGTGATTTGGCAGCTCGCCTTAGAAGTGTTCCAAGCAGCAGTTCCACTGCTTACAATCCCTCTCAGAAAAACTGGTCTGGCCATTCTCCACTCGAGCTTCTCAGGAGGCTCAGAAGAGTCTCTTTCAAGCTTCCTGACCAGCTGTGAGGAATTCCAGCTCCTGCCTTGGTTCTTGTTGGGTCAAACTTCTCCCAGTTCCCCCAGGCCCTTGCCTACATGCTCTGTGCTCCTCTGTCTGCAATCCCTGTCTGCTTTACTCAGCAGCACTGTACCTTCCAAATTAGATGTGGGCAGGGTCTGTCCTGAGAAGTCCTCGAAGCCAGCTCTTCCACACTGCCTGGTAACAGCTCATTATGTCCATATCGCTGCCTTTGACCGAGAGCTTCTGGAGCAGTCAGAGCTCCGTGAATGTTTGAGGTGTGCTGCGTGCACGAATGAATGATTCTGCTTACAGAAAACGCTAGGGACATGACTGTGATGGTATCAATCATGTTTATTTTTATCTCAAAGTCATTGAGTATTTCTAAGGTGCCAGATACATCCTCATAATTTTATGTGCCTTCTGTTATTTCATCTGAACAGACAACTCTTTATGTTAGATGTTCTCACGTTTTACAAATGGCTCAAGTCAAGTAAGTTGTCTAGGATAATATAGACGTGATGGAGCCAGGATTAAAAGCCCGTGTTCTTAGTATCTCCCTCCACCCACCGCTTGGTGCAATCAAGACAGAAAAGGATTTCTGTCTTTCTTTTCTTCGAGGGATCGACATATTCCCCCCAGAGTGGGCTTATGGGAAGTCCATTCACTTCCTAGCCACCTCCCCTGACACTGCTCATTTATCATATTATTCCTTATATAGCTAAAATGGAACCGATCTCAACGTCCAACAAGAGGGGAAGAGTTAAGTAAACTATAGAAGACTCACATGATAAAAGTGTATTTAAAATGCTACTTATGGAGAGTTCACAACAACATGAAAAAAGCTTACATGAAAAATGAACGCACAGAAGTTGCATATACTATGTGGTCATAAACGTATCAAACTGTGTAAACAAAGGAAGGAGAGGGTATGTATCACTGACCACGGGCCGTGCATCCAATTGTTCTAGGAGCTGCAGAGAAGTCAAGGAGGGTGGAGGCTGAGAGTGGGTCATCCAATTTGGCTGCTTGGAGGTACTCAGGGCTGTCTCTTTCAGTAGAACTGGGAGGGGGAGGGGCAGGAAGGAGAAGCCCTGACATGGTCACAGCTGACAGGAGGGAACCGCGGAGGATTGCAGTCGGAAGATGTAAGACAGGCGCCAGGCATGGAGATCCTCAGAGCAAAGGAAGCCCAGGGGACCAAACTGCTGGGAAGGGTGGACAGCAACAGGACCACCCCCCTCCTCTCCGCATCATTCCAGACCCTTCATCATCCAAGCTACCGTCCTGTGGGTGGATTTCCATACCCCGATGCCGTCTCAGGCTGTGGTGTGCTCAGCCATGAGTCTCATGCTCTATGGGGCTGCCTTTCTTGTGAGCTTCTCAAAGCAGCCAGCACTGTGTTGGTGCTTTATGTGTGTGTTTTGTTTTGTTTTGTTGTAGAGACAGAGTCTCACTTTATGGCCCTCGGTAGAGTGCCGTGGCATCACACAGCTCACAGCAACCTCCAACTTCTGGGCTTAAGCGATTCTCTTGCCTCAGCCTCCTGAATAGCTGGGACTACCGGCGCCCAGCACAACGCCCGGCTATTTTTTTGTTGTTGCAGTTTGGCAGGGGTTGGGTTTGAACCCGCCACCCTCGGTATATGGGGCCGGCGCCTTACTGACTGAGCCACATGTGCCGCCCAGTGCTTTGTGTGTTTTAAACAGAGGTGGTACATGCACTTTGTCCCTTGGAAGGCACTGGGTCCCTAGTAGGCACTCTGCCCCCTACTAACCAGGTGACACTGGGCAAGTTACTTACCCTGTCTGAGTTTCCATACCTCTAAAATGGGTTAATAGTGCCTACTGGCTTAATCCACTGCAGGGATTAAATGATCAATGTAAAGCCTGTAGCACAATAACTGACATATGATGCTTAATAAAGATTTGTTGTTTTTTATTTTCATGCTTATTATAATACAATTGATTTTTGGTACCTAAGTGCTGGACTTTGCATTTATCTCTATTACATTCGCCATCTTGTTATTTAGTGCCCCAATTTTCTGTAGCTTGTCAAAACCTTTTGGATCTTGACATATGTATCTAATTAATCATTCCATCTTCTTATTTAATACATGTGCTTTTTTTTCATCAACTATATTGGTGAAAGTGATGGATGGAGTGGTCACAGTAGAGCCTTGTGCACACCTCTGGAGACCTTTCTGTTTTTAAAGTGACTCTTGCTCATATTGAGCCACAGATCTACTAATTGTAATCATTCAGCCATCTGTTTCTTTCGCTCGTGCATGAGGAACTCACAGATATCTTCAGAGGAGTCCTGCTGAAAGTCAGATGAGCAAGGTGAAGAGAAGTATTTTGACTAGTCCAGAGGCTCTGTCTGAAATAAGGTGAAATGTCGTGATCATCCATTTGGCTGTTCTAAACAGCTTTTAGACTTCTATATATCGTTAACAACTCTGGAAAATTAGATCTATCCATTTATGGGTAGTTCAAAAGAGCAGAAAGGATCGAAAGACTAAAATACCAACTTGAATCTTAATTGCTGCAATGGAACCACTGGGGACTTGAATCTTTGTTCAACCACTGTTTATGGAGTACAGTCTGCAGGGAACCACTGTGGTGGCTTCTTGGCACAGAAACAAAGCTCCCAAGTTCACGTGCCCATGGGGAGATGGGAGGGGACCCGGACACCTGAGCAGAGCAGACAGCCAGACACAGAAGCATCCAACCCCACCTGGGGGGAGGTGGCAGGAAAATGCCACAGATGAGGGGAGTCTTGAGTGAGGCTTGACGATCAGAGCTGTTGTTCACTGTTGGGGAGAGGGCTGTGGGGCCACGGTGGGGGGAAGAGAAGTGCACAGCGGAGAGCCAAGGAAGAGCTCAGCATGTTCCAGAAATTGCTAGTGGTTTGGGGTGGCAGCAGGCAGAGGGTGGATTGAAAAGGAGGTGATCCTGAGGAGGAAAATCAGCTACAGTGGTGGCTCCTGGGGCCCCACTCACCCGAATCCATAGGAGGGTGACTTTCACAGCTTTGTTCTTGCCAGGTCCCGCCTGTGGCAATTCCCATCCTTCCTGAGTAAGGGAGTGCATGAGTGCAAAGACACTCCCAGAGGTTGCTGTACTGGTCAGGGGGAAACTGGTGGCCGGCAGGGGTGACTCGTGGCCGTGGCAAGAGGGCAGTGAGAGGGGGAGACAGTGAGAGCTGTTTATGAGGTAGGCTTTCCAGCTCCTGGTGACTATTGGCTGTTGGCATGAGACGCGGAAGGGGAGCCCAGCACAGTCCCAGGCTTCTGACGTGACAAGAGAGCTGGGAGTGGGGAGCGGTTGTCATCACTCGACTTTGGAATTTATGAGCATTCAAAGACATTTCGGGGCTGATGTCTGGGAGGCAACTGGAAATGTGATCTAGAGTTTCATCACAGTGGGATCTGGGCTCAGGGTCTTGAAGATACACAGGCGCCAGGCAGTTGTGGAAGCTGCAGAAATAGATAGAACTCTCCAGAAAGAGCCCATCGTGAAAAGAAGCTGAGAAGGACCTTGGGAGACACGGGCGTGGGGGGGATGGGCACCAGCCTGTGAGGACCCAGTGAAGAGGAGGATGCAAGGGAGCGGGGTACGACCATCTGGCTCCCTGCCCTGGAGGGTGGAGACTCCCTTCCAGGCCAGAAAGTGGCTCGGGGAAGGAGACCAGGGTCATCCCACCTCGTCCCATCCTCTATGTAAGCCTTTAAGGCATTTCTGTGGCTAATGCCCGAAGACCCCTGAGAAAGGCCATCAACACAAGAAGATGCCATTCTCCACCTCCTGTGCAGGTGCCGTGAGTGGCTTGGGCGGGCTCAAGCCCCAGGGAGGTTCCGCGGTCCCAATTCTCTGCCTCACAGAGGGGGACACAGGACAGGGCAGGAGGTGTGTGTCCAAAGAAACCTGTGCTCAGCTGGCTGGGGAAGCCCTCGGAGGCTGCTGCGCTAGTTAGGGGAAGACTGGTCGGGCCAGGTAGGGGCTGTTTTAGGGCTGTGGAGGAAGGGGTGAGGGGCAGACAGGTGGGAGCTTGGGCCTGCACAGGGGAGGACACCAGGAGAGCATGGGAGGTGGCCCCCCTCCCCTCAGAGGTGCCACATTCAGAGAGCTAGTCACATTGTTTGCACAGACGGCGTCTATTTGTCTAAATGCTGTGAAGTTAGCTCTTCCTCCAGTTTGAAGCGTTGCCTTGTGGTAGAGGAATGTGAGGGAGGGGAGAAGGCGTGGGTGGAACGCGCAGGCTACTGAGCAAACCCTGCTCGTGTTTACTTACCAGGCTGGGCCCAGCTGCAGGCTCTCAGTACCCGGCACATACGCCCCAGGGACAGCGGGACCCCGGGTGTGGCGGCCAAGGAGTGGTTGGTCTTCACTCCAGAGCAGCAGACAGTGATTACTTCTGTCCCAATTTAATGCTGCTTTGAGCTAAAACTAATGCTAAACTGTTGCTGGCAGAGCACGTGGGCTCAAGTACACAGTGGGTTGCAGTTGGGAGTTCAGGATTCCTTTCAGGGCCAGACTCATTTAATGAACACGTTCCAACAGGGAGTCCCAGGCTCTGGCTCCCCTGGAACCCTGTCCTCTGAGACGCTCTCTGTGTGGTGTTTGGTGAGCTGTTGCCCTCTCTGTGTTTGAGTCCGGGGATCAGTAAAACAAAAGGATAGATTGACCTAGCGAACACATTCCTTCTCAAGGCCCCAGCCTCCAGGTTAAGGGCCTTGGGGACCTGGGCTCCCCTCAGAACACCCCCACTCTGACCTGTTTCACAAGGCAGATGGCCACTGCTGCATTTGAAGTAAGCTTTCTGCAATGTTTTAAATATGTTTGATAAACAACTAGGAATAGAAAATCTACAAGGACCCTTTCAGGTCTGAAATTCTGTAACGGCCAATTCTTGATAAATTGGGGTATTTTCGTTTCAATGATTTGAGTTTCCTGAGGTTTAGCAGTACATACTTGGTATTTCCAACAGCAGACCCCATGTGGGCAGTGCTAGCTCGCAGCGACAAGGATGTGTGGTTTTGTGTGGGTGTGTGAGTCTGAGAGGGGCGGGTCTGTGTTTCTTTGTACAGTTTCTGTCCACGTGTCACTGTCTGCCAGGTCATTCTTCCATGCTCTCTCTCTCTTTCTCTGTCAAAATGTACCTACCGCCCCATATCACATTTCAGCTAGCTCCTGCTCTGTGCTAGCTGTCAAAGATTAAAGCGACTCAAATAACTCAGGTAGTCATGATTGATAGCTAACCAAAGACTTTTTTTTCTTCATTGCTTGGTTAAGCAAGATAATTTACATTGTCCCGGTCTAATACTGGGACCCTGAACTTTGTTTTATTTGTATACTTTCCTTCCTCCACCATCTTCATATAAAAAGTTTAAGCATAAAGCAAAGCTGAAAGAACGTTGCAATGAGCAACTGTCCCCCTGTGTGGAGGCTGGCCTGGGCATTTTACCTTACTTGTTACATCACGTGTCTATCCGTCCTTCTCTTCATCTACCCAGCCTTCAATCCATCTCATTTTTTGGAAGTATTTTTTGGAAGTATCTTAGCATAATTTGCATGCATAAGTACACATTTTAAATACTGTCCATAAAGTTGGTGGGCAGTTTCAAATTGCATACTATTTTAAGTTGCACATGAACTTTACAGACACCCTGTATTTTAGGGTCTGTGTCATTGGAGTTCTTTATTCATTTAGTTCTTGGTGAAAATTTATGGACAGTGAAATGTACAAATCTTTTTTTTTTTTTTGGAGTTTGACCGAGGCCAGGTTTGAACCCGCCACCTTCGGTATATGGGACCGGCGCCCCACTCACTGAGCCACAGGCACCGCCCTAAATGTCCAAATCTTAAGTCTACATTGACTGAGGTTTGGAATGTGTTTAACCTCCGTGTATCCTAACCCCATCAGGATTCAGAACGTTACCATCACTCCCAGGACATTCCCTCATCCTCTCCCAGGCACTCCCTGGCCCCCCCTACCCTCAGGAAAATAGCTGTTTTGAATTTTCCCCGGTACAATTAGTTTTACCTGCTCTGGTGCTTCATTTTAAGGGATTCCCATACCACATAATCACTGGTATAAGATTTCTTTAACTCAGCATAAAGCTTACCACCATGTTCATGGTGATGTCAGTAGTTCGTTCCTTTTTATTGGTAAGTAGCCTTTCATCGCGTGGATATACCCCACAGTTTTGTTTTTTTTAATTCCTTCTAATGTGAATGGACATTTAATGTATTTACAGTTTTGGGCCATTATGCATAAAGTTACTAAGAACATTCATGTACAGTTCTTTTTGTGGACATTTTGATATTTGTTTTTAAAGATTAATATTCATTGTTCTTTTCTAAAAAGTAATATATGCAAGTTGTAGAAATACATCAAACTATAATGAAGAAAATTAAAATGCCATAATTTTATTGCCTGGAATTTGTATCGTAACTGAAAACTACCAAAGGTAAGATCTCTTACCCCAAAAGAAGATGTCTTCATAGTGGGAAGGTGCCAGCAGCCCACTGGCCAGAGGCTCAGCTGGCCATGTCCTGGTCATTGTTTGGCAGTGATGTTTGTGCCCTCAGCTAGGAAGAAGCAGAGATTCACGAAGAGCAGCATCTTATTTGTATCTGTTCCCTGGAGCTTAGGATGGTATCTGGTGCAGATTCAGTGCTCAGGGACTGTGTTCAAAAGGACGGCAAGAAATGTGCACCTTCCCCTCCACTAGCACAGAAGCTCCCTGTGACCACAGGAGTTTGCCTACTTGACAAGTGCCTGATTCAACAAGTCCACTGTCACAGCGAGGGTCAGTGCCCAGGGACACTGTTCCTTTGGCCTGTGAGTGTAGGGAGGTGGGAAGGAGACGGCCCTGTAGGACACTATAGGTGCAGGCATCATGGGGTGCCTGTCCCACCTCTGTCCCTGGGGAACTTGGAGGCTCTGGGAAATGAGGGTTGGATGTAGGATGGCTTCTCAGGATCCATCCAGATCTGGGGTCCCAGCTATTGGACCTTTGGGTCAAGGAGCTTTCCTAGGTGCTATTTCATGTCCCTAAGCAAGCGCTTTCCAAGTCTTGTTCCTGTCAGCCTGGCTGTCCTAGCACTCAGGGCCTTCTACTGGGTGGGGGCAAGAGAGCACCCTATGGACCTCTTCTTATAAGGATGCTAATCCTGTATTCCCATTGGGTCAGGGCCTCACCCTTATGACCTCATTTAACCTCAATGACCTCCTAAAGCAGTGGTTCTGAACCTTCCTAAATGCCGCGACCCTTTAATACAGTTCCTCATGTTGTGGTGACCCCCCAACCATAAAATTATTTTGGTTGCTACTTCGTAACTATAATTTTGCTACTGTTATGAATCATAATGTAAGTATCTGATATGCAGGATGTATTTTCATTGTTACAAAGGGGTCGCCACCCATGGGTTGAGAACTGCCGTCCTAAAGACTCCCTCTCCAAATGCAGTCAGTTTGGGGTTAGAGCTTCAACGTGTGAATTCAGGGAGGAGCACAGTTCAATTCCTAGCCCCTGGTTCTCTGTGCAGACTTGTACGTCAGTGCTGAGCCAGGTGAGCCAATTAATTGCCTTTTGGGAACTGATCAGAGTGGCTCCATCTGTACTTCTGCTTTTCCCGCTGTGGGCATGCTCGGCTGCTGACTGGTGTGATAAGACCATATCAAGGCTGCTGTGACAGTACTTCTGTAGCATTTTACAAAGTGCCTTCAAATCTGTAGTCTAATTTAACCTCCCAGCAAAACTGTGAAACAGGTAGCATTGTACCCATTTTCTGGATGAGGAAAACGAGGCAGCAGAAGTGAAGTGTCTGGCCCAGAACCCCATTGTCAATCAGTGGTGAGCAGAATCCCTCCGCTCCATCTCCTATAGACAGCACTGAGATGTTTCCATTAAGGGACTCATGGATTTCTTTCCCACCCCCAGGCTTTCAGCTTCAAGGTGTACCGAGGAGGCTGTGGGAATTCTGTTGCCTATTAAATGAAGCAGCGAGGCTGGTGCGTTGCAATGCACTAAAGATCCCCTCATAAGTAACACTTGGATAATGTAGGCCACACGGAAAGAAGCCCTCCTAGGTCTGTCCACGTCATGATCTCTGCTTTTGTTTTTAAAACCCTGAGAGTAAGCTTGTCTTATTCTGTTGGGCAGTACAACAGGGTTTGGATTCCTGATCCAGAAGAGGTGTGGAAGTCTGCCGAAATAGTAAAGGACTACAGAGTCGGTGACAAAGTCCTGCGGCTCCTGCTGGAGGATGGAACGGTGAGGGGCCTTGGGGTTCGCAGCCTCAGTGATGCATAAAGCGGTGCCTGGGGTGTGTAGGGGGGTCGGGAACACACGGTCCCTGTGGGAGCAGCCCAGGGGAGGGCCCCAGATGGCCTTCCTCTGTAGCGAGGGTCAGGAGGCAGCACAGGACACCAGCAACCAGGTCTGGCCCTGCGCCGCCCTGCAGCACTGTGCGTTGTTCACAGGTCACAGGGGGAACTTGGACAGAAGTAGCCCAATGCATAAACTGGTAGGGAAGAACCTCAAGATGAGAAGAGGAAGAAAAAGGACAGGGGAGAAAATACGCAGGGAGGGGCAGGAGTGGAGGAGCCTGGAGGGGCCGTCAGCCTAGGGAGGTACAGAACATGGAAGGGGAGCGCCAGGAGGGAGCGTGGGAAGACAGGGACACCAGCACCGTGTGACATTACCAGGAGCCCCCGTGAGGGCAGGCGTGCTGAGGGGGAGGCCACTGGCGACATTCAGCAGCTGTTCCCGGGTGGCGTGAGGGGCAGCTCCCTCAAAGGCCGAGTGTGCCTTCTGGTCTTGCAGCTCCTGACGATGGTGCATCTTTAAATGTCTGTCACCAGCCGTTCTTGCCCAGCTGTAACCACAGCCCACCGGATCCATAGCTAGGGGGATCTTATGTTTTTAAAAATTAAGCATCTTGATACAGTGCTGGACAGTGAATTTGTGTTGTATCCAGATTCCATTTATATGTCTGGGGAATGACATATAAATATTAAATGCTGGAATTTACAAAGCACATACATGATCTCTGTAGAGCTAGGACACAATATTCCCAATCAGACTGTCCTAGATTTGGGAGACACTTCCCGAGCTCCTGGGAAGGGAGACAAACATAGCAGCGAAGGGCATGTCTCTGCAATCAGACTGTCTGGATTCAGATCCTGGCACAGCCCCTGGCTAAGTCCGTGACAGGGGACCCCTCAGTGTCCTCACAGGTAAAAGGGGGTTAACAGACACGCAGTGTCACAGGGTTGCTGAAGATGAGAGGTGACCCACAATGCGTGCAAAGACATGGGAGAGCATGGCCGGGGAGGCCGCAGCTTCCCCCTAGCCCCCCTTTCCCATCAGTTACTCCTGTGCACAATGTAGGCTCTGATCAGGGATCAGATGGCTTTGTCTGGGGAGGGAATTCTCGAGGCAGCAGCTGCCGGGGCAGTTTTCCGCTGTAGTAATATCAGCAGGGTTTCAGGTGGCTGCATTCCTGACCATGAACCTGCTGCCCGGGAAGAGGGCAGAGGCAGGTGGGGTAGTGGGCAGCCAGACTGCTGTTTACCTTCACCCTTTGTCTGTACGAGGTGCAGCAAAGCCTGCTTGGTGTAGGAAAATGTCACGTCTGCTCTGTCAACCTGATGTTCTTCACACATTTTCTGCCCTTCTCCAAAAACTATCTGTTCTTTCTTTCTCTCCCTCTGTTTCTCTCACCCACAATATGCACATAGGTTGAGCTAGAAGTAGGGGTTTTAAATTTAAAACAGAAAAGAGAAAAACTCTGAAAGTAAACATCAAAGTATAAGAAGCATTTTTCTTGACTTTATTCTCAAAATAAAAGTGTGTAGGTTGAGAATATTCTGGTTGGGGATAGGCCCACGCATATGATTGCACTGACGGCAGGAGGGCGCGGGCCGCAGGGAGGGTCCAAGCCCCGTTCTCTCCGCTGCCCTGAGCGGCTCACCTAGTGCAGAACAGGCCCACCCACCCGCCAACCAAAGGCCCTGAAGGAGAGACCCACATTAGCCGTGTGATCTTGGACAACAAACTCAATCTTTCTGAACTTCTCTCATTAACTCTTTCTTTTCTGAGACAGGGTCTCACTCTGTCATCTGGGTAGAGTGCCATGGTGCCAGAGCTCACAGCAACCTCAAACTCCTGGGCTCGAGTGATCCTCTTGCTTTAGGTGCATGCCACAATGCCTGGCTAGTATTTTCCTATTTTTATTGGAGACAGGGTCTCACTCTTACTCAGGCTGGTCTCAAACTCCTGAGCTCAGGCAATCCACCTGCCTCGGCTTTCCAGTGTGTTAGGATTATAGGCGTGAGCCGCCACACCTGGCCAGTGCCTTTCTTTTTGGGAGACAAAGTCTCTCTCTGTTGCCCTAGGTAGAGTGCCATGGCATCACCATAGCTCACAGCAACTTCAAACTCCTGAGCTCAAGCAATCCACCCACCTCGGCCTCCCAGAGTGTTAGGATTACAGGCGGGAGGCACAGTGCCCAGCTTCATTAACTCTTAATTGAGGTAGTCAGGTCCTCCTTGGAAGGCAGTTTTCAGGTTGAAATGAAGTAATCAGTGCTGAGTGCTTGGCAAGAGGTCTGCACTGTGGCACTTGCTAAGGGGCAGCGGGGCTACCTTGTGGAGCTGGCCCAGGGCCAGAGATCAAAAGGAGACCAGTGGTCCTGACTGAATACCAGGCACCTGGGAAGGTGGAAGAGAAGCAAGCTTGCTGGGTGACCTCGCTCAAGTCACTTTACCTCTCTGGGCTTCACTTCCCCCACTTGTGAAGTGAAAGTGAAGGAGACAGAGTACTGTGACAGGTGGAAAGCCCAGCACCACGAGTGGTGTGAACCTCACCTTCATTCTGCTCAGGCAGCTACTTTAGGAAATTAGGTTAAATTGGCAGAAGAGGAGCAATCCCAGGAAATACTCAGCCCAGGAGCAGGCAGGCCTTAGGGAAGCTGTGAGCCCTCTAGCATGTGAGGGGCTGCATGTGAGGTATGTGAGGTAGCATGTGAGGTAGAAGTCACCTGCTGAGTAGGAGCCTTGCAGATAGACCACCACCCACTTGGTCCCCCAGTGCCTCATCACTGCCAAGCATGGCAGCTCTGATACCTGGCGAGCTTCAAGCTGTAAGGCCATTGTGTCACTTTAGTAACAGCATCTTGTTTTCCAACAAAACCCACCACATCCCAACATTTAAACCACAGAGGAATGGAACCCTGGATCCTGCCCATGTGGTTTCCCTGTCACCCCTCACTGAAGGCTCTGAAACTCCAAGGACCCCTGATCTAGTCTAGCTCCTCTTTACAGAGGAGAGAAGTAAGGCCCAGAGAAGGTGAGTGACTCGCCCCAGGGCACACACCAGTGCCCTTGTCCCCTGGCTCCCCTTTTTATCACTCCAAGAGTCAGCTGCGAAGATAATTTTCTCATTGCTATGCATACGTCTGTTTTCAGTGTCAGCAATCACTCTGATGTGGGGTGGTTAAGACAAAGGACAGAGGCTCAGCAGAAATACCAAAAATATTTCACTTCCACATCTGTGATTTCACCTTCATCCACAGGAGCTGGATTATTCAGTCGATCCAGAATCTCTGCCTCCCCTCCGGAATCCTGACATCCTGGTGGGCGAGAATGACCTCACAGCCCTCAGCTATCTCCATGAGCCCGCAGTGCTCCACAACCTCAGAATCCGCTTTGCAGAATCCAAACTCATTTACACCTACAGCGGTAAGGACAGCCGTTCTGGGAAGTAAGGAGCGGCGCTGCAACCTAATGCTTGCTGCCCAGAGCATTGCGATTGTGTTCTATGTTATGTTTATACTGAGCACCTAGCGTTTGTGATAAAAAGAAATGTCTAGGTGGAGAGAATCTTCAACAAAGACTAAAGCTAGACTGCCAAGAAAAAAAAAGGTGTGATAACACTTGTGTTTTGAGTTTCTCATTGGACTTGATACAGTTATCACTTATTTGGGGCAAAGATACTATCGTTTACTTCGGGAATCACAGAACTCTCTCAGTTTGAGGACATTCCCTCCTGTCATTCAGCCTTCAGGATAGCGCAAAGATGCAGGTGATCAGGAGGGAACTGAGATGCAGAGCGTTTGGTGACCTGCCCAAAAGCACGTAGAAGGTTCAGGAAGTGGCAGAGATGGGGTTGCTCATAAGAACCTGGAGAGGTGGGTGACAGAAAGAACCTTATAACTGCATCTAGTGTCTTTCCTCAGGGATCATTTTGGTGGCCATGAATCCTTACAAGCAGCTGCCGATATACGGAGATGCCATCATCCATGCCTACAGCGGGCAGAACATGGGCGACATGGACCCGCATATATTTGCGGTGGCAGAAGAGGCATACAAGCAGATGGCCAGGTAGCAGGGCTTCCCTGAGCTCTGCCAATGCTCCCTGCGTCTGCTGCCCCTCACGGTGCAGGGAAGATGTCTAGGTTGGGCTCATTGAGGGACCCTGGTAAATTCATGACGGGTACCTGCCCTGTCTAGAACAAGTTTTCTGCCTCCTTGGTACTTAAAAGTCAGTCTGGGAATAGCAGATGTTTCTCTTGCAGCGCATTTGGTTGGAGGAATAATGATTTATTCCTCAGTGTGAGACTTCTGAGCATTTTGTTTTTGTTTTACCTATTTAAGGAGGTGGAATCTGATGGCAGACAAACTCAGGTTTTAGCTGCAGGAGATTTCGAGCAGCATCCTTATTTTGCCATTTGTTTTTTGTATGGCCTTTGGGGAGTTCTTGCTTTGCTAGTGAAAAGCCTCCTATGATCAGGCATCATACACACACTCCCATAGGTCATCTCGTGTGCCCTTGGAATGTCAGTGATGTAGACGCCTGGGCAGTGAACCGAGCTTCCAAGAGTAACCTACCCAAGGTCAGACAGCAAGCAAAAGGCAGAGTTGTACTCAGATTTTTTACCTCTAAATGTAATTTATTTTCTCATTACTATCCTCTTTTGACTTTAATGTCCTCATCTGCATGGTATGAAGAATGAAGAATGGGAGGTATCTTCATAGCTCCCTCTGCAGTTTGCAAAAGAGCTTTCACATGCAGTGATCTCCCCTGAGGCTTGTAATCAACACTCCTGGGAAGTCTATTGAGCCCCTTCATTGCCCGCATGTCACAAATGGGAAACGTGAGGCCCAGGACGTGGACCTGCTGACTCTGGACACAGCACCGGAGTTCTCATAGCTCTATGACCTTGACACTCAGAGAACACCCTTTCCTGCTTCTGCTGCTTATTTATACTCTGGGGGAGAGTGGCGGTTTACGTGGGGTGGAAGTGTGTGGTCCTTCCCTGTGGCGAAGCCTGATGGGCAGTCCAGGGCTAGGTTGAGTATCCTCCAAGTTGTCAGGGATCCAGCAACATTCAGCCCCCTGTCTCCGGGATGGGATCCTTGTCCTCGGGGCCAAGCTAGGGCTCAGTCATCTCTTCCATACCCTGGGTGACAAGGACACGTCCCAGAAGCTCCACAAAGTACTTCTGCTCACAGAGCTTTGGCCAGGACCTGCTCGCATGGCCACGTCTGGCTGTGAGAGAGGCTGGGAAACACAGTCTTTCATATGGGCAGCAGCATGCCGCTAACAGTGGGCTTGTCGCCCCTGAGAAGGAAGGGAGGATGGATACTGGTGGAGAGTTAGCAGTTTCTACTGCACTGAGATTCCTTCCAACCCTAAGACACCCATGGCTCTGGGATTTTCCCTGGATCCCCACAGATCTCCTGGGAATCTTAGTGAATAGAGTCTTAGATATCAGCAGTACAAGGTGGAACTGGAGCGCAGTGCTGGCTTCAGCCCTGAAGAGCAGGCTTCTCCCTGGAGGTCAATCCGTGTAGCTGTAACGACGTAAAGAGCACGAGGTCCGGGCTGGCCTTGCTTGAGGCTGGACTGGGAGTCAGGAGAGCCTGGTCCTCTTCCATGCAGGGATGCTGGTATGTCCTTCACCTTCTCAGAGTCTTCTTTTCTGTCTTTGAAATGAGAGGATCAGACCAGGGGATCTGTGTCCAAAGTCAACTCCAACACTCACATGAGAAGCTCTGACTGCCTCACCCTGACTCCCCAAGTTACCATTGCACTCATCTGTAAACTAGATGCCCACGTCAACAGATTTTTGTGATGCCTAAATGAGAATCTGTGTACACTATTCCCCAGCACCAGGCATGTAAGCAGTGCTAGGTACATAGAGCAGCATCGTAAGGTTCTACCACTGTAGTCTTAAGACATGAAAAGTTTAATGCATTTTTAAGAAAGTCTCTGAATTATGTAACACAGTCCGTTGGCTTATAGAGCACATATGCTCCCAAGCATCTTTTGAATAATTGCTCTCAAAATAATCCTTTGAAATGTTTTTATATCTAAGTGGGACGTGCAGAAAGGAGTTGACGTGAGGCCTAAGGCTACTATCTTTAGAGGTCTGCTTGCAGGTGGGCTGGTGGTGAGCCTCTCATTTCAGGAAGCTTCCCACCATCCAAGGGACAAAGTGGCTCATCACACCTAACTTCTAGCTGTTTGTGTAAACAATGTGGTTTATGCTGGACTCTGCTTTCCTTCTCAGAATCTGGAATTTTGGTGTGTGCTTGGCAGAAGGCGAGTACTGAGTCTGTAATGGGCTTCTCTGGTGGACAGGGTGTGACACGCGCCATCAAATCCTTTGCTAGAGGAATTAAGTTAGTCCCATGTTGATCTGACTGGGAGAGGACCGTGGGAAGTTCACACCTGGCTTCCTCTGGACTTGGCCCCACACACCTCTTCCCTCTGCTGATTTTGCTCTATGTCCTTTTGTTGTAACAAATCTTAGCTGTGACCGTCTGCTGAATCCTGTGAGCCCTCCTAGCAGATCACTGAACCTGGATTTGGTCCTGGGAACCCACAACACAGGGGTCATTGCAGGAAACAGACTTGGGTGTTCTGAATGACCACACAGAAAAAAAAAGTCTGGAAGAAAATTCACTGAAATGTTAGAAACAGTTTAGGGAAACAAAGTTTCTCTTCTTCCAGCTTGACCCCATTTTTCTTAATGAACATATATTGCCTTTTTAATGAGAAGAAATTAACATGTAAAATTCTTTTCCTTCATTTGCTTTAGAAACAACAGAAATCAGTCCATAATTGTAAGCGGGGAGTCGGGCGCTGGAAAGACAGTATCAGCTCGCTATGCCATGAGGTACTTTGCCACCGTTAGCAGGTCGAGCAGCACCGCCCGGGTGGAGGACAAGGTCCTGGCGTCTAATCCCATAACCGAGGTGTGTGCCGCTGTGGGGTGGGTAGCAGGAGCCGGGGCAGAGACAGCGTGCGTGATGGAGGTGTGGGTTGGTGCGTGTGTGTGTGTGTGTGTGTATGTGTGTGTATGCGCGCAATCCTTGCTAATTCAAGTTTCCATGCTTTAAAGACCAAAGAAGGCAAGGCAGGAAAGACTCAGGAAATCTGCTCTCCAGAGGGATCTGAAGGAGGTGGGGGCAAGGATCGCTACTTTCAAGGGTCTTTCCTCGTCTACCTTTCAAGCCGGAAATTCTGCCATCTGATTTCCAGAGTACCCTGTACATTTACATCCCAGGGGAAATGTCTCCAACCACAGATGTCATTGCTGTTCTGAGATCACTGGTGTCCTGCAGCCAACTGGCGTCGCCTTTCACGAGCTGCTTGTTAAATACTTATAAATTCTTAAGTATTTAAGCTTGTTCTTAAACCTTTGATAGTTTGAAATCAGTGGTGGTTGGAGGATTTAACCCCTTACACACATCTAGTATCTTCCTCCTTCATCAGCAAGCACATCACTGACAGGGCAGAGGGGGAAAGGCTGGTGAGAAGTGCCTAGGGGTAGGGAGACAGGCCTCCAGGAAGAAGAGGCGTCTGAAAGGAGCAGGGGAGGGGGCCCCACAGGCCGACTCCAGCTGCCTCCCAAAATGGGAAGAGGATGGGTTCAGATGTGTTTGGAAGCAAAGTAAATAAGAACATTGACTCCTAGACTTTGTCTTGTTTTCTTGAATCAAGTTCCTCAATGAATATTCTTCAGATCACCTTTTTTGTTTAGGCCACTCCACCAGATAATGTGGGAAGTGATGGAAAAGAATAAGACCCAGTTCCCAAGCGTAAGACTCCTCTAACCTAAGATTATTTTCAAATTACATAGAAGCATAAGGCAGGAGGGACACAACTGAGAAACTGATGTTCATAGTCCAGAGGCACAGGCACACCAAACAGAAGCATAACGTACAATCCGAGTACGTGGACTGTACAAAAGTTGTGAACAGGCACTGCCAAATTAAGTGGCCAATGGATACTTTTATTTCCTCTTTTTAAAAAATTTTATTTACTTATTTATTTCAGATTGATATGAGGGTACAAAAGTTTTAGGCTACATTGTTTTTGCTTCCAAGGTCAAGTTCAAATTGTAGTTGAACCGTTCAGCCAGGGGGTGTGCTATATACCCCAACATTGTGCCCCTGTGTATAATTTTGTGTGATTATTTTGCCTTCCCTTCCTGACTGGAAGCTCCACGAAGGTAGGACCATGTCTAATTGGCTCCCCTTTGCTTACCGAGTGTGTGGCACATAGCAGGTGCATGACCGGGATGTGTGTGTAAGTGTGTCCTTCTAGACAGAGGGTGCTCAGGGACGGGGAGAGGACAGGCAGAGGAGAGATGAAATTCCAGACAGAAGTGAAAAGCAGAAGTTGTGCCCAGAGAGCAGTGGGGACAAGAGGGAACAGTTTTTTGGTTGAGTGGAAAGTTTGAGTAAAAAAATGATAGGAAGTAAGCATAGAAGTAGAAAGTGGAGGAAGGATGTGAACTTTTGAACTGAGCATCTATAATATTTGGGACATGAATGAGTTAGGGCACTTTTTATTATTTCATTTAATTCTCCCAACTCTGTAAGTGTTTTAGTCAGTCAGGCTGCTAAAATAGGCTGGATGGCTTATAGACAACAGAAATGTATTTCTCGACATTCTGGAGGCTGGAAGCCCGAGATCAAGGTGACAGGACAGTTGGATTCTGGTGGATTCTGGTGCGACCTCTCTTTGGGTTGCAGACTGCTGTGTCTTCTCATGGTACCTGAAGATGATGGAAAAGAGAGCAAGAGAGCTCTCTGGGCGCCCTATTACACGCTGCTAAGTTCTATCCATGAAGACTCCACCCTTATGACCTACTTACCTCCCAAAGCCCCCACCTTCTAACGCCCTACCCAACATTCATATGTAGAAATATTAGAATTTCAACATACGAATTTTGGGGACATGCAGATATTCAGTCCATAACAGTAAGATGTATATTATTCCCATATTACAGATAAAGAAATTAACACTTGGCAAGATGAAATGACTGTTAAGGCATCACGCAGATAGTAAAAATGAACGTGAGCACCTGTGCTCGTTCTGACCCTCCTTGGTGTCTCCCGGGGGCGTGAGGGGGATCTTGGGCAGCAGGCTCAGGATATGTCCTGTTCCCTGTAAGCCTTGGCTGCTTCCTTCTCTCCCTGGCCCAAACCTCCATCTGCAAATCAGGCCCTCCCCCAGTGCACTGGATTGGACTTTGCTAGAAACTGCCCCAATGATTTTGTTACTTGGAGCCCTATGTTTTGCAGGCTGTTGGAAATGCCAAGACCACCCGCAATGACAACAGCAGTCGGTTTGGGAAATACACAGAAATCAGTTTTGATGAGAGAAATCAAATTATAGGAGCCAACATGAGAACTTACCTCCTGGAGAAATCCAGAGTTGTCTTTCAAGTAAGGATAAAAGTATTCATTAAATTTCCTTTTTTCCCAACTTATTGCATATTGTTTATATTTGTAGTCATTAGATAACCTACATTGATCTGTGGCTCAAAGAATAGTTTTTCTGTCTTTTATAGTCTAGTTTATTTTTTGTTTATTAAAAATTAAAAAAAGAGGCTCTGCGCCTGAGGCTCAATGGGCTAAGGCGCCAGCCACATACACCTGAGATGGCGGGTTCGAATCCAGCCTGGCCCACCAAACAACAATGACGGCTGCAACCAAAAACTGGCTGGGCGTTATGGCGGACACCTGCAGTCCCAGCTACTTGGGAGGCGGAGGCAGGAGACTCGCTTGAGCCCAGGAATTGGAGGTTGCTGTGAGCTGTGATGCCATAGTACTCTACCCAGGTGACAGCTTGAGGTTCTGTCTCCAAAAAAAAAAAAAATTAAAAAAAGAAAAGTAAATAAAAATGAATGGATAGGTGCAGTATCAGACAAGTTGTATGATTAAGCTTTTTACTTCGAGCCACTTACAAAATCTTTTAAGTTTATAAGTCAAGTTGATCTGTTTAGACCCCAAAACTGTTTGAAACAGACAAGGTTGTCAGACACTTTCCCACTGGGAAGGGAGTGGGATCAGAAGTCTTGATGGAGGTTTAAGAGAAAGGCTTCTTTATCAGTAAGAAGGAGACAGTTTTGCCCAGGAGAGAACAACAGTAAGCTTTGTATTACAGGAAATTTCTCAAAAATTTTAACTAGTGTAAATTATATCATTCCCATTTCATAGAATATTTTCATCTGATAACTTTTTCCCAGGAGTTGTTACCTGGAACACAGTCTCAGGCCACCCAGTTATCACTCAGTGGAGAGGGGGTCCTGCTTGTGATCTGGTGGTACTGAGCAGTGTCTGTGACAATAGAATTTTCCATTCCTATTAGCCATCTAGGACCCTCTCATTAAAAATCTAACATTTTTGCTTGTAAAGAATTGGTGTAACTTTTGGGACTTGTCTTGATTTTACAGTCGGAAAATGAACGAAATTATCACATTTTCTATCAGCTTTGTGCATCTGCCCAGCAGTCGGAATTTAAGCATCTTAAATTGGGTACGTGATGGGTGGTGTGTGTAAGGGTCTCTCTTCTTTGTAAGGGTTTAAATCCTAGGTTAATTTCTTTTTATTATAGTAATACAAATTTGAAAACATTATTTTGTCTAAAGATATAAGATCCTTGGGTTTCAATGGTGGCATTATTCATCTAAGCAAGGAAATGGATTGGGGCTAGGGGCGGGTAGGGTAGGAGACTCTTCAGTTCTGGGTTGTTTTCAAAGTGCATGGGGTTCTTGTGGTCCATCCTAATAAGGCCTCCTGACAACCCGAACTTATTGCTGTAAGTCCCCAAACTTTCCTTTTTAGGAAATAGATAGTTGTTTTTCTAACATTTCCTTGTCTTTTTAAACAAAGCACCTCTGTTATGATATTTGAACTTCCTTGATGACTCAGGGTCATTCATTATTTGTAGTCATGACTAATTACATTTCAGGGACAGCTGACATGTAGAGCTATTTGTCCTTACACACTACCAGCCCTAAACCCTGTATTGTCAGGGCTGTGCTATCATAGTCATTTATGCCATGTTGGTAGATGAGAATTATCAGAGGTAACTTCTAACTTGTTGGAGTTGACCTTAACACTCTAATTTTGGAGAAGTGCTTGTACTCTTGGAATCTAAGTTTCTGTATTTTATATGGAGATGTTACAATATCCATGGCTTGTCTGCCAAGTAGAATGTGAATAGCAAATGTGTATAAGAGCTTTCTGAAGAGTCCTCTATTATTTAAAAATTAACTGTGTATATATCATCATTATCTTGATTGTGGAAAGATTAAGCATATGTCAAAATTCATCAAATTGTGTGTATATATATATATATATATATTTTTTTTTTTTTTTTACTGAGACAGAGTCTCACTATGTTGCCCTAGGTAGGGTGCCATGGTGTCACAGCTCACCGCAACCTCCAGCTCTTGGGCTTAAGCAAATCTCTTGCCTCAGCCTCCTGAGTAGCTGGGACTACAGGCACCCACCACAATGCCTGGCTATTGTTGTGTTGCAGTTTGGCCAGGGGCCGGGTTTGAACCCGGAACCCTTGGTATATGGGATCGGCACTCTACCCACTAGGCCACAGGCACTGCCCAAATTATATATGTTAAATTAAAAAAAAATTTTTGAGATATGATCTCAGTCTATTAACCCGACTAGAGTGGCATCATCATAGCTCACTGCGACCTCAAGCTCCTGGGCTTAAGTGGTCATTCTGCCTCAGCCTTTTGAGTAACTGGGACTACAGACAAGTAGATGCCACCATGCCCAGCCAATTTTTCTATTTTTTGCAAAGACGAGGTCTTGCTGTGTTGCCCAGGCTGATTTCAAACTCTTGGGCTTGAGCAAACCTCCCACCTCGGCCTCCCAAAGTGCTGGGATTGCAGGCGTGAGCCATGGCACCTGGACCTCAAATTGTACAGCTTAAACGTGTGAGGTTCACTGTACATCCAATAAACCTCTGTAAAGTTGTATGACGGGCTCGGCGCCAGCCACATACACTAAGGCTGGCGGGTTCGAACCCAGCCTGGGATAGCTGGGTAACAATGACAACTACAACAGAAAAATGGCTGAATGTTGTGGTGGGCAAGCTACTTGGGAGGCTGAGGCAAGAGAATCACTTAAGCCCAAGAGTTTGAGGTTGCTGTGAGCTATGACACCACAGCACTCTAACCAGGGCGACATAGTGAGACACTGTCTAAAAATAAGTTGTATGACAATATTAGGTGCAGGAACAAAACCCACAGGCTTTAGAGTTAGGTTTGCCTTTAAGTTCTTATCCTACCACCAACGGTGGAACCTTGAGCAAGTTGTTTCACTTTTCTGAACCCCAGCTGCTGCATCTTTAACATAGAATTCCAAAGAATAAATAAAATAACACATGTAAAGTGCATGACATAGCTCATTGAGTGTGAACATCCCTTCTTCTGATAAACATGTATGTCCAAGTTTCTGTGTTACAGACATAACTAATCTTTCTTTTTGACTTTAGGGAGTGCAGAAGAATTTAACTATACGAGAATGGGAGGCAATACTGTCATTGAGGGTGTGAATGACCGAGCTGACATGGTAGAGACTCAGAAGACCTTCACACTATTGGGTAAGTGCAGATGTCCTATTCAAGGGTGTGTCTATTTGATCTTAAAAACAAAAAGGGATTGAGCACGAGGACTCTGGGAGGCTGAAACAGGTGGATTGCCTGAGCACAGGAGTTGGAGACCAACCTGAGGAAGAATGAGATCCTGTCTCTACTAAAATAGAAAAACAATCTCGGCATTGTGGTGGGTGCCTGTAGTCCCAGTTACTTGGGAGGCTGAGGCAAGGGGATCGCTTGAGCCCAAAGATTTGAGGTTGCTATGAGCTATGATGGCACAGCATTCTACCCAGGGAGAAAGAGTGAGACTCTGTCTCAAAAGAAAAGAAAAATTAAAAATAAAAGAGGCTGGGCACAGTGGCTCACACCCATAATCCCAGCACTTTGGGAGGCTCAGGTGGGAGAATTGCTTGGATTGCTTGGGGGCAGGTATTTAAGATCTGTCTGGGCAACATAGTAAGACCTGATCTTTACAAAATAAAACATAAAAAAGAGAAGAAAAGGCAGGGATTCCCAGCATGCATGTGTCCTAAGACTCTTAACAATTTTAGGACGAGCCATCAGAACATATTTGGAGATTAAGTAGCCAAGACTGCTTTTCTCTTACAAAACTAGAAATGAGCATGTTTTCCCCTCAGGCTTGCTGTCAGAGGTGTGAGCTGTAAGCCCTGTGGATCCTTGAGACTCTCCTGGGCTAACTACAAGAAGCCTGGAGAAGCCAAGGTTCATCTCAGCTCAGAACTGTGGTGTCAACCCTTCTTGGCCTTCCTGGGTATCTTGATAATGATAACATAATAGCAAACATCTCATTTGTGTAGAGAACACTGAATCTTCTACTGCCTGGACGCTGACGTGGATGGAGCCATGTCTCTCTCTCACAGAAGAGCCAGTTGTTCCCAGTCTTTCTCCACCTGACTCTTCCCATAGGCAGCTCGTGTTTGGAAGGGCTGTCAACCAGGTGGTGTGATAGAAGTCGTCATTCACTTCTCATTTTGTATTACCTAGATGTCCACATGTGACTGCTGGTCAAAGCTTCTGAACAGCGTGAGACAATAGGCTATTTCTACATCTTACAGAAATAGCCAGCTGCTATTTGTTTTTACTGTTGTGTCCTGGTTGATGATATTTGAATGTTAAAGGCAAAGAATTTGAGGATAAATATATCAAAGTAATAGACTACTTTTATCAAAGAGGTAGACTCCTGGATAATGGTGAATGAAAACAAGACAGTTAACTAAGCAAAATTACCACTAGATTCTGTTTCCCTCCAAAAAGCTTTGCGAGGCACAGTGGCAGGGGCCTCTAGTTCCAGATACTGGGGTAAGGAGTGGGGTTGAAGTAGGAGGGTCACTTGAGCCCAGAAATTTGAGGCCAGCCTTGGCAACATAGTGAGACCCCCATCTCTAAAACAATTTTAAAAAATTTGTTTAATTGTTTCAAGAAGGATAATTTAAACATTTTATAATAATAATAAGATAAATAGGGCAACACCGATAGCTCATTAGGTAGGGTGACACATACACAGAGGCTGGCAGGTTCAAACTTAGCCCAGGCCTGCTAAACAATAATAACAACTGCAACAACAACAAAAAAATAGCTAGACATTGTGGTGGGTGCCTGTAGTCCCAGCTACTTGGGAGGCTAAGGCAAGAGAATCGTTTAAGCCCAAGCGTTTGAGGTCGCTGTGAGCTGTGACACCACAGCACTCTATTGAGGGTGACATAGTGAGACTCTGTCTCAAAATAATAATAATAATAAGATAAATACATTTTAACATTTTCTGATGTTATTTTCTAATTTTATTAATTTCTAATAAATTTTCTAATTTATTTTCTTAAAATAATTACAATTATGATTTTGGTCTTTTTTGCCCCCAACTATTAATTAATATTATTATGCTTAAGTGACATGGAGAAAAGACAACCAAGAGGTTCTGCCCATTTCAGAAAACGTTTCCAATCAATACCAATTATGTAGTGACAAATAACTAGGAATGGTGACATCTGTAGGTTGAGACTGACAAGGAAGAACAGCCTCTGATGCTGTGGTTCGTGTCCTACAAGAAAATGGTGCACTGGTCAGCAGGAGCCAGGCTGATGCTGGGTGCAAACTTGGATCTGTTCTCAATAACTGGATTAAAAAAAAAATGTTGGGCGGCACCTGTGGCTCAAAGAAGTAAGGCGCCAGTCCCACATGCCGGAGGTGGCGAGTTCAAAGCCAGTCCCTGTCAAACCCCCCCACACACACACAAAAAAAAAAGTTTTGTTTTGTTTTTTTCTTTAAAAAAAAAAGTTTTAAAATGAAGCCCAAGTAAGTTTAGAAACCATGCTCTTTACATATTTTTCTTTCAAAATTTACATAAATCACATTTTTCATCCTTTATAGCCCAGATTTTTTCCCTTACATAGCTAGCCCCCCATATAGCTGCATATAGACTCTTCTGCCTCAGGATGTGTACATAGGGAGAAAAATTAACAGCATCTGCATAATATTCTCTCTACACATTGCTGTTGCATGGAAAATACAAATTTAAAAAAAAAAAAAAAGGAAAGAAAGGGTTCATTCCCGTAATCCCATTACTAGGCATCTACTTAGAAGAAAAAAAATAATTTTATCATAAGGACATTTGCACTAGATTGTTTATTGCAGTTCAGTTTACAATCGCCAAAATGTGGAAACAGCCTAAATGCCCATCTACTCAGGGATGGATTAACAAATTATAGTATATGCATCCCACAGAATATTATTCAGCCATAAAGCAAGATGCTGACTTCACATCTTTTCTAATATCCTGGATGGAGATGAAACACATTCTTCTTAGTAAAATATCATAAGAATGGAAAGGCAGGTGTTCAATGTACTCAATACTAACATGAAGCCAGCAGACAATCTAATGCATGCCCCCGTAGGAGAAAAACTCAATTCAATTCAAGCTGGGGGGAGGGTTGGGGCATTGTCACCGAATGGACACGATGTGGGGGTGTTTGACACACCTTTTGAGTGTGGGACATAACCACAAGAGGGAGTCTACCTAACAAAATCAAATATTTTGATGTGGTTGTTTGTACCCTCACTTTAATATGAAATGAATTTACTTTTCAATTAAAAAAACAAAAAGAGGTCTATCTTAGATTCTCCCAAGCTCTTGTTCTGCAGTATATGAATCTGACTCTGATGCTAAGGCAACAGTGTATATAAGTAGGTTTTTGTTTTCAGTGGAGAAGACCTGGGAAAAGACGGATTTCTCTCTTCTTCTTCAAGAGTTGTCAGATGGTACATGCCCTCACTCTCTCGAACTACAGCACGTTCCAAAATCACACGACCTTCCTTATAGTGGGGGCTGCCTTCAGCGGCTAATTTATAAATCCATCCCAGTTCACCACTGCAGTTTTTATAGCTCATGCCTTCACCGTGTGGCAGCCAGTAAGCATGACCCGACCTTGAACTTTACTGCCTTATAAAAAGAAATGCTCTGCCAGTGGCACCTGTAAACCGAGTGGGGATGAGTTCTAGTGGCTGGTCAGGATCATATCACAGTTTGCACAACGATCAAGGAAAATTCTGCCTATTTCTTTTTTTTTTTTTTTTTTGAGATAGATTCTCATTCGGGTGCCCCCAGGTAGAGTTCTGTGTTATCAAAGTTCACAGTAACCTCAAACTCTTGGGCTCAGTCAATCCTCCTGCCTCAGTCTCCTGAGTAGCTGGGACTACAGGCACTTGCCACCACACCTGGCTAATATTTCTATTTTTAGTAGAGATGGGGTCTTAATCTAGCTTGGGCTGGTCTTGAACTCCTGAACTCAAGCTATCCACTCGCCTTGGCCTCCCAGAGTGCTAGGGGGCATAGGCATGAACCACCATGGTGAGCCTGCATTGTTATAACTGAAGCTCTAAACACCCTGCCCTGCAGTGAGATCAGCAGCTCTTCACTCCTCAGCTAGGATGAAGCCCCTTGATTTCAGTCTTTGTATAACTTACTCCACTGAGAGGGAGCATGGCGTTCGAGCAGGGTACCTGTGGCCTAGTTCTGTCTGGGCTCCAAGTGGACCTTGATCCACGTGCCCTCTCCATCCCCCTCACCCATTATCCTCTGGGTTCTTACTCCGAGATGCTCTCTTCCCTGAGGCAGAATGACAGAGGGGAAGTAGAGTGGGCTTTGAAATCAAATAAACTTGAATTCAAATCCTAGTTGGCATGACACTGAAGAGGTTACCCTCTCTGAGGCTCAGTTTCCTGCAGAATGCAGAAGGGTGATGCCCCTTGCCTTTCACGACCACTGGTAAGGAAATGTCTGTAGAAGCCCCCGGCACGTGGCAGGTGCTCGGTGAGTGTTACTGCCTTCCTTCTGTCTCTGTGGTCCCCAGTCCCAGGGCCATAGAGCGGTACTGGTCACACGGCAGGAGGTGAGCAGCAGCGAGGGAGCAAAGCTTCATCTGTATTGACAGCCGCTCCCATCACTTGCATCACTGCCTGAGCTCCGCCTTCTGTCAGATCAGTGGCTGCGTTAGATTCTCGGAGGAGAAGCCTACTGTAAACTGTGCATGCGAGGGACCTAGCTTGTGTGCTCCTTATGAGAATCCAATGCCTGATGACTGAAGTGAACTGAGGCAGGGATGGAAACACTGAGGAGTGGCCACAAATACGGATCATCATTAGCAGAGGGGTTTGACTCCATAGAGACCAAAATAAACCAGTTGCTGTAGACTCACATCAAAACCATCCTTCCACCCCCATCTGTGGACAAATCTTCTTCCACGAAATCAGTCCCTGGTACCAAAAAGGGTGGAGACTGCTCTTCTGTCTCTCTTCATTCCCTATTGTGCAAGCCTTAACCATCCTCTGAAGACATCCCTTCTTCCATGAAAATTTCCCTAATTATTAGAGATCAGTTTGCAGCAATTTTCCAGTGTTCATCACACAAATTATCTCAATACATGAGCACCATATCATAGTAGGAAGAAAGGAGGGAGGAAGGAGCATATAAGGATCCGAGCTTCAAGTGATGTATTTAATGGGCAAATAAAGGGTACATTTCCCACTAATTTTATATGAAAATATAATTCTTTATTGAAAAAACTAACTATAGACATTTATTTCTATGATCTACTACATTCATGAGAATATTAGAAAATTAGAATAATATTTAATGAAAAATGAGTACCTTGAAATAAGCATTTTCTTCATGAATACTTAATTATAATAGATGATTGTCACAGATTTCCATACCAGCAGAGCTGAGACTAGCATGAAGCTAGACAGGCACTCACTCTCAGGGTCTACAAGTGCAGAGCTGGCCCTGAGCATTTAACCTGCCTTGCCCCAGCCTGGCCCTGCTCATGCCCAGACGTCTTGAGGGCAGGGGAAGGGGAGGAAGGAGGAAAGTACAGCAATCCACTGCCTCCCATGGCTTGTAATGGTGATGGCTGCCAACTATGCCACAGTGTAATATGGGCAGGTGGAAAGAGGCTGGAGCAGTCTCACCTGTCCTCTTCAGGGGAGGGTACTCAGCAAGCTGCTGGGATTGGCTGACAGAATTCCAAGACTCTGCACCTGTGTATTTTCCAAGACGCTCATGATTTATAGGTGCTAGCCAGCCCAAAGGCCTCTCTTTCCTCTGATTGCCTGTGGAGTGGCCGTTAGACCTCCCAATTTAGTACTTAATTGTTTGTTGTATATTTGGCTCAAGTTTTTTCATGTGTCACAAGATTGGTCTGTGGCCTTGTCCATGTCAATTATTGTCTCTAGGCATCCGTTTTCCCCATCTGTACATGGGAGTAATAATGAAAACATTTAGTAATTTCAATTATTTGTTGGATGTTCTCCATATTTTTGTGGCTTAAGATAACAGTTTCTTTTTTTTTTATTTCAGATTAATGTGAGGGTACAGACAACTAGGTTACAATGTTTGCGTTTGTTAGGTAGAGTCCCTCTTGTAGTTGTGCCCCATATCCTAGAGGTGTGCCATATAACTTTACACTGTGCCCATTAAGTGGGAACACACCCATCCTGCTCCCTCCTCCGTTCTCCTCCCCCGCTCTCCTCCCTACCCGCTACTTGAATAGAAGTGAGTTTTTCCCTCCTGTGGGTATGTATTAGATCATCTACTGGCTTCACATTGGTATTGAGTACATTGACACTTGCTTTTTGATTCTTGTGTTAAAAATGTGTTTCAACTCCATCCAGATTAATACAAAAGATGTAAAGTCTCCATCTTTTTATGGCTGAGTAGTATTCCATGGTATACATATACCACAGTTTATTAATCCGTTCCTGAGTTGGTGGGCATTTAAGTTTTTCCCACATCTTGGCGATTGTATATTGAGTTGAGATAAACAATCTAGGGCATATATGTCCTTGTGATAAAATGATGTTTTTTTCTTCTGGATAGACTGCCTACTGGAGAAAAGAGAACAATTTTAGTGTTAGTGTTAGCAAATTAATACAGCCTCTTTGGAAAGAAGTATGAAGAATCCTTAAAGAACTCAAATTAGACCTCTCATTTGTTCCCACAATTCTATTACTAGATAGGTTTTTTTTTTTTGAGACAGAGTCTCACTTTGTCACTTTCTGTAGAGTGCTGTGCCATCATAACTCACAGCAACCTCAAACCCTTGGACTCAAAGTGATTCTCTTGCCTCAGCCTCCCAAGTACCTGGGACTACAGGTGCTCACCACAATACCCAAAAACACCCAGCTATTTTTTAGAGACAAGATCTTCCTCTTGCTCAGACTGGTCTTGAACTCCTGAGCTCAGAAAATCCACCTGCCTTGGCTTCCCAGAGTGCTAGGATTACAGGCAAGAGCCACTGTGCCCAGTCTGGACAGTTTCTTATTATATTCCATGAGTGTGGGCTCACTGGGCTTGCCCAGGCACCTCTCCCATGATGGTGGCATGGACTGGAACCTCTGAAAGCTGCTTCTCTCACATGCCTGGGGGCCTCTTTCCCTCCAGGTGACCTTGTCACAGCATTGGGTCTTAGACAGATGGACTTCTTATGCTTTTCCAGAGCCATTTTCAAGAGGCTCAGGCAGAATCTGCAAGGCTTTTCATGAACAAGCCTCAGAAGTCCAGGCGGTACTCCTACCATTGTGTTCTATTTAGAAGGGGAAAACAAGTCACAGGACTGGCTCAGAACAGGACTCTCAGTGAGGGAACTGCACGAGCACACACTGGAAAGGTGCCGTGTCCAGCCCAGCTTGGAGAGGGGCCCCCCAGTAGCTGTTAGGGATATTGTAAGCATTAGGAGGGAATGTCTAAAAGTGGTTGTGAACTGTAACATGCTACACGGTGTGGAAGATCAGTCCATGTTTAAAGCAATCACTAAAACGTATCCTACACCAGGGCTCAGCAGACTGGCCTGCCTGTATGGGTACAGGTCTATTGGAACACAGGCATCCTCGTCCTTCCCCTGTAGCTGTTTTCCCACCACAGTGGTGGAGTTGAATAGTTGCGAGGTAGACCATATGACCTGCAAAGCCTCAGAAGAAAACGCTTGTGGGTTTTTTGTTTTTGGAGACAGGGTGTCTCTCTGTTGCCCAGGCTGGAGAGCAGTGATATAGCCTTGAACTCCTGGGCTCAAGTGATCCTCCTGCCTCAGTTTCCCAAGTAGGTGCAACTATAGGCACGTGCTACCATACCCGCTCATTTTTAAATTTTTGTAGAGAAGGGGGTCTCACTATATTGCTCAGATTGGCCTGAAACGCATGGACTCAAGCAGTCCTCCAATGTGGCCCCCCAAAGCACAGCGATTACAGGAGTGACCCACCATGCCTGACCTTGAAATTACTTAGGAACACGACCTTCCTGCTAATGAAACATTCCAGGTTTCTGCAGCTGAGAAGCAGCAGCTGCTCTTCCTGGCACTGAGGGCCTGCTGCTGTTGTGCTTAGAGGGAACGGGGGCATCGCTGGTCTCCTGGACTCCTTGTGCAGGGAGCATGGACATTGACGTAGACGCCCCGTCTGCCTGGGCACATCACTCAGCTCCTAACGTGCTGGTGAGACCCCCACCTGGCAAAGCGGCTCACAGCAGGCAGGCTCTCCACTGTGAGGTGCGGGGGTCAGTTGAACTGTCCTTCCCAGCAGCTAGTTTAGTTCATTTTGGCTCCAGGAAGTGTGCTAACCCCTCATGATGGTTTGTAGTTGTAACTTATATTCCATCCACACCAGTCAAGAGCCCAACGGGAAATGGGTAGACTCATGATAGGATAAAAGAGGGAAGGATTATTTATGAAGGGACCAGCTACAAAGATGTGGGTGGGGCCTAGGGAAGCCCCAAGGGGCAGGGAGGCCTGGGGACAGCACCACGGCTCTTTCCCATTTGGCCACAGGGGCATTACTGGAGCCCAAAAGGAGCGGTGGATAAAGTCAGCACCAGACCAGGAGCAGTGGGCGGTCACTCAGCCACGCAGGCATTGTGGGGAAAGAGACAGCGAGGGATTCGCTCCGAGCCCCTCTCTGCTCCTCTCTAACTTCCTACCAGGTCTTCTCATTAATCAAACACAGCCAGAGGCCAGAGGGTGCGAGAGCCTGTTGCCTGGGTCTATTGCATTGGTCTGGACAGGTCAGTCCAGGACAGAGAGCAGAGGAGCTAGAGTGGCAGGTAGAATTTCTCCAGCATCCTACCTTAAAAAGAATTCAGGGAGTTTAAGAGCAAAAAGAAAAAGAAAACATTCAAAATGAAGAAAGAGCAGAATGAATGAGAGCTGATTCCTCCAGATACCAGCTATGAAATGGTTACTCGGATATTCATTTTTCTGTTGAACTCCCTAGCAGCCATGCAAAGGGGAAACCTGGTGGGCTGCAGCATCTGCACTGTGTGTCTGCAGAAGCTGAACTAAAAAGAGGGCACCAGATTCTCCCGGGGTCCCCTTCACGTTCCCTGTCCCAGCTCTTGGCACCGATGGGACTTGGGTGCCTTGAAGGGACCCAGGAGCTTATCTTCCTGGTAAGAGAGGAAATTCAGTATTCCTCATTTGGGAAAACGTTTGTTTCCAGGTTTCAAGGAGGATTTTCAGATGGACGTGTTTAAGGTCCTGGCGGCTATCCTACATCTGGGCAACGTGCAGATCACGGCGGTGGGCACAGAGAAGTCCTCCATTAGCGTAAGAGACTCATCCGTTTCACCTTCCTGGGTTTGAGGGCTCATGGATGGCCGACCTGCCTTTGCATTTGAGCACCAGACACAGCGGGGCTCCTAGAAAGACTAATTTTGTTTTTTTATACATACATCTTGTATACATTGATGCCTTTATGGGATATAACGGGCTGATTTTATATACAATCAAACTAGTTAATGTAGGCTTCACCTCATTTACTTAATTATTAATGGAAGGAGGGTAAACGGTGGGACCATTCCTAGAAAGACTAACAGAAATGAGGAAGCCAAGATTTCTAGGGCTTTCCTGGGAAAAGTAAAGCTTCCTTCCCTTACAACAGCGAGAAGAGGGAGAATTCTTTGTGTGTTTTTCTTTTATTCAACAAATATGTTTGGATCACCAACTAGTTGCTAGCGGCTGTTACAGGCTCTGGGGAAACAGCGGGGAACAAAATAAATCGAGAACCCCTTTGTGGAGCTTACGATATCCGGGAGAGAAAAGGAGGAGATGCAATAAATAGGCTCTAGCAGCTGGTGACCTGGCTGTCACAAAGGGAAATAAAGCAGAGTAAGGTGCACAGGAGCTGTGCTTTTTGTGGAGGGAAGGCAGGGAAGCCTTTCTGACAAGTGGCACGGGCTGAGGCCTAAAGTAGATGAGGAAGCCAATGATGTTTTTGCGCAGGGAACTTAGGAAGTAGAAGGAACAGATGCAAAGATGCTTAAGCAGGAGATTTTGTTTGAGGAGCAGTAAGAAAGTCACTGTATCCAGAAAGGATTGAGTAAAAGGGAGGGTGGTGGATGAGACCAGAGGGGAGGGTACCGACTGTGTAAGACGTGCAGGGCACTGGACAGCTTTAAGCAGAAGCTTAATTTCTGCATTTCCCTCTGCCTGCTCAATCGAACATCACTGGTGCTGGCTTCCTGTCTGGGAACATATCCCCATGGGCCTTTTGTGATAGAGGTCTTTCTTTATTTACCCTGAATGCAAGATAAGTTTACGCATGTGTCTCTTCTGTGACAAATAGTGTGGGTAGTGACTCTTGCTGGGGGATATGTTTTTAATTAGTCTCGACAAAGTCCATGTAAAGAAGAAGAAAACACACAATTATATTTCTATGAAATATAAAATCTCCAAACTTCTAGAGCTTTTTGTTAACATGTCGGTCTTAGTCAACTCAGGCCACTGTAGCAAAATACCCTTGACTAGTTGGCTTAAACAGCAAGTGTTTGTTTTCTCACAGTTTTGGAGGCTTCAAGATCAGGGTGCCAGCATGATGGAGTTTAGATGAGGACTCTCTGCCTGGGTTTCAGACTGCCACCTTCTCGCTAGCCTCATATGGTAGAGAAAGAGCAAACTCTCTAGTGTCTTTTCTTACAAGGAAGCTAATCCCATCACGGGGACTCCATCCTTATGACCTCACCTAGCACCACTTACCTCCCAAGGCCCCATCTTCAAATGGCATCCCCTTGTAGGTTACGGCTTCAACATATACATTTCGAAGGGACACAAACATTTAGTCAGTAACGATGTCCATTTTCATGTCCTCCAAATAGCGGATGAGAACAGTTGATAATTGGTGCAACTGGTGGTTTCTTGGCTCTCTGGTAACTGCAGCTTAGGGAGTGGGAGCAGAGCAGAGTGGAGCGTGGGCCCTTTGCCTCTGTGCTTCTGTCCTGTTGCCTTGCAGCTGGGAAGAAAGTCTCCTCCCTCCTTCCACTTTGTCTCTCAGCCCCTCCCATCTCTCCAATGTCGGGCCTCACAGCCTCAGTCAATTCCCAGGGACTGGGAAGTGGAAGGAGGTGATGGCAGACTGGGGTAGGGATGGAGAGCACATCAAATGGTAGGTCCCCTCTGTGTCCTTGTTCTTTTATCTCCTGCCCTTTTTCCTCTTGAACTCCCACAGACTGATGGGATTTCCGTCCCACAGACGCAGGCTCAGTGCTCTGCACCGTGGAGTTTGTGGTGTGGGTGGTATTTTAGAGGAGGAATTAAGATCAATAGATCTTAATTTGGGATGCACACGCCACTCATTAGTGTCAGGAACTTGCAATGTTGCACATGTTACATTTGGATGAAGCCATCTTACTTTTTAAAAAACTTCCGCCCCTCCGCATTTTCTTCTGGTGTAATACCTATAGCTGATTTTTTTTTAATCAAGGAAGGTTTGGTTCTTTCTTAGAAGGAAGGACACCAATGGCCAAATCTCCTCCCCGTGGAGGAGGTCAGGGGCACCCAAAGCAAGCTGTGTTACTGGTGCTGCTCGGGAGGGGTGCGGGCGGAGGGGAGAGGGTCCAGCGAGCTTCCTGCACCACACTTGGAGGCGGTTTAAATGCAGTGCTGTGGTTTTCCTGGGTGGCTGAAGTGGTGCTTGCAGTGAGCCTGCCCTGGAGGTTCTGCTAGAGAGGAATGATGACGCTTGGTCACATGGAATCACAGCTCCTTGCCAAGTGACAAGAGCTCTTTGTCCACACTGGGAGAGACACGTGGGATCACCTTCCTCTCCTCATCTGCTGACCAATGGGACAACTCTCATGCCCAGGTTGGGGGAGAAGCAAGTTTCACCTTGCACATCCAGGAAAAGTCCTCCACCCATGTGCCTGTGTGTCAGCTGAGAAGCTGGCTCAGTCAAGGGCACCCCACCGTGCTCTCTGACTCTGATATCTAGGTCCTCCCTGGGCACACGATGGGGGCAGGCTGGGTGCACATCTGCTGGCTGTCTGGGCATGATTCAAAGGAAGGCAATGTGCGTGAGGCACATGCACAGGAGGGCGGTGCAGGGGACGGCTTCCAGGGCTTTGATAACCACTGACATTCTTTGGCCAGAATGAAAAATCTGTGTGGGACACAGCCCAAGACTGTCTGCCATCACAGGGGCTCAGGGCAGGATCCATGCCACTGCAGCCGCTCCTGCTCGGCTTCCAGGCCTGCCTCCCTCTCTGGGGCCTGGCGCCCTCGTGCCAGCTACCCCTCACTCACACAGGCTTGGGTGTGGGACCAGGGGCCTCAGCCAGGGAGGTGGGGCTGCTTTGGGTGGCTCCAGGCCCTGACATGGCTCCTGCTTGTTTTTAAAGGAAGATGACAGTCACCTGAAGGTATTCTGTGAGCTTCTGGGCCTGGAGAGTAGCAAAGTCGCTCAGTGGCTGTGCAATCGCAAAATCATCACAAGCTCTGAGACAGTGGTGAAGCCCATGACCAGGCCCCAGGCCGTGAACGCCAGGGATGCGCTGGCCAAAAAGATCTACGCCCACCTGTTCGACTTCATAGTGGAGAGAATTAACCAAGCGTTGCAGTTTTCAGGCAAGCAGCACACTTTTATTGGTGTTTTGGACATTTATGGGTAAGATTCTCTTTAGTGAGCCCATCTTTCCTCATTTAAATGTCGAATATCTCGTTGTTTTTGATCATTTTGCTCTGGTTCTTCTTTCGCGTCTCACATAATTGGGAAGATGCTTTTCTCCATTTCTGCAGTGTGCATGTTAAGTCCAGTCCCCTATGTAGCAGCCTGCGTAGCTTATGGCAAGGAGAAGCGAGCTAGAAGCTCCCAACATCCAGTAACCCTAAGAAACACCTTGGTGAAAAGGGCGTGGGGAGGGATACGGCTCTCCTAACAAACACGAGAGCATCAGTGATTGGCAGTCTCTATGCCTGTGGTGTGACGCGCCTGCGGAGTGTGTCCAGAAGAGGCTGGAGGAGAAGGCAGTGGGGAGCTTGCGCATTCTGTCACGGACCTGCTCACTCTGACTCTGTCGCTTCTCCTGCCTGCAGGAGGCCTGCATGGCAAACACCGTCATGATGTATTCTTACTAAGACTGCTTTACTCCCTCAATACTGTCTTTCTCTCTCTCTCCCTTCTGCTAAAGCAAATAGCCCTCAGGCACTTAAGAGCATTTGTTCCTGAGCAAGGTAGCCTAGCGGTGCATGTCTGGAACATAGCTAAATAAGCCTGGGCGGGAGACCTGGCCAGTCCCAGGACCTGATAAGTGGCGCCCCAGATGCGTGGGAGACCGTGAACTCCAGAGATGCACTGGCCAAAAAGATCTACGCCCACCTGTTCGACTTCATAGTGGAGAGAATTAACGAAGCGTTAATTCTGGGCCGCTGTGCCCTTGATGTGGGGCGCGTTACATAAACACTGGATTACTAAGGGCCCGCAGCAGGCGCTCACTGCATGCAGGCTCTGACACAGATCCGGTCCCATGCGATTTCTCCCTTAATCCTCACACAACCTTATAACCATCCCCATCTTAAAGATGTAACGACCAGGGATGCCGCACTGAGGCTCTCACCGCTTCTGTCCCCCTCAAAGTCCCCTGAGATGCAGAGCTCCGAGGTCCCTTTCCATTCTATAGGGGACGACAGTCACACCAGACCTGCCCCTTGCCCAAGCCCTGAGGCCAGAATGGACTTAAATCCAGGCTGCTGATCAACCACCCTCCTCATCTAAATCCTTTTCCATCCTTGGGGTTTGCCCAGCCCTTCTCCGAGAGTTCTAATACTTCCTCCCATTTAGAGTTTTGTTTTTCCTTCTCTCTGCCTCATCCTGCTTTTCTAAATCTCAGATTCAGCTCATGCTGAAGAGGCTTACGCAATGACCAGATTGAAAGCTGGCATGGGGGGAGAGGGAGGCTCAAGGGGACTCTTATCCCTCGGGAGCTGTTTTTTGGCAGCTGCCTCACTGCACAACCCTTTACCCTCTCCCCGGACCAACCTGGTTTCTCAGTGGGAGGAGGGAAGATGGTCTCAGGAAAGGCATCCCCGAATATTCCACCTGGACTGGGAAATCTTCTCCCATACCCTAGTGAGAAGCAGCTGAGAGCCAAGCCTTGGGCCTTCAGGCCCCTGCTGTTGGCTCCTGGGAGATGGGAGAGGGAGGGGCTGCAGCCACCCTGTTGGACTCCTGCCCAGGCAGAGAGGCAGCTTTCCCAGAGCTGTCCACTGGGAGACAGCGCCTCCAGGGGTTACTTTGTTAGATCCTAGGTTAATACATATGGCTCTGAATTGATAGTATATGCCAACAGTTACAAAATAATAATATGTGACTGGGATAGGTTTGTCAATTATGTACCTTATCTTGTTCCAAGAAAATATTTGAGCTGTCAGTAAAAATTTGGGTTTTAAAAAACAATAGTCCTGATTTTAAAATAGTCTCTTTCATTGTGGTAAAAATACATAATTGTTGTATTATTCTCTTTTCTTTCCTATGTTTTAAAAGATATCTTTAAAGATAGTAGCCCTATGCCAGGTGTAGTGGCTCCACCTGTAATCCTAGCACTCTGGGAGGCTTCGGTGGGTGGATTGCTTGAGTTCAGGAGTTCAAGACCAGCCTGATCAAGAGCAAACTACAAAAGTAGAAAACCAATCCAGGTGTGGTGGTGGGCACCTATAATCCCAGCTACATGGAAGCGAGGCAGGAGGATCGTTAGCTCAGGAGTTTGAAGTTGCAGTGAGTGATGATGACACCACTGTACTCTGTCTAGGGTGACAGAGTGACATTGTCAAAAAAACAAACCAAAAACGCACTTTATTTTAAGAAGATATTATATCATACTTTTATCCAACAGTTGTTTATGTGCCAGGTGCTGTGCTGAACAGAATAGACAGGTGGTCCTTGCCCTCTCTGGACTTTGATTTTAGTGAGAAGGTGATGGGCAGTTAGTAGGGGTTGGGTTGATTCCCAGGAAGGGAGCAAGGTGTGGTTGTGCTGAAGGCCAGCTGTGCGCAGGTGCACAGGTGGGACTCAGGCCCACTGGAATTATTTGGCTAAGTCAACAAACCTGAGACAAAAGTATTCCTAAATTCACAAAGACTTGTTAGAGTAAATTTTTCATTTTAACTTTAAAATTAAATTCCTCTTTTGAAGTTCTAAAAATAGCATGCTTGCTGCCACCCATGAACATATGGTACCTCTCCCAATAGTAAGCTCTCCTTTAAGAAGAAGGGCATCTAGAGCCCGGGCATGCCCTTTCCCACTCTCTCCAGCCTGCGTCCCTCTAGTTGAGCCCTTGCCCCTGCACCCCCTGCAGCCTCTAAAGGAGCTCAGTTTGATCTGGAAATAAGGAAGTCTCAAAGGAAAAGTTAGCATTGTTGAAGGGGAGTAAAACTGCAGCAAGCCTGGAGGTTTAAGCTCAGAGCAGCACAAAGGCTTGGGACTCCCTGGCCTGTCATGTCTTTGTGTTCTTTGGACCCAGAGTTGTTAAGCCGGGGTCTGGGGGTCATAGTCCTGGAAGTGAGCTTTGTAGCATACCAGTTATATGACCCAGAGAAAGTCACAGAACCTCTCCAAACCCCAGTTCCTGTGTCTATATGAGAGGTCCTCTCTTGCAGGTATGTGTGTGTTTGTTGAGACAGAGTCTCCCTCTGTCCCTCTGGCTAGAAGGACAGTAGCACATTTGGCTCACAGCAACCTCAAAATGCTGGGCTCCCAAGCTCCTCCTGACTCAGCTTCCCAAGTAGCCGGGACCATAGGTGTGCCACCAGACCCAGCTAGTTTTTTTATGTTTTAAAGAGACAGGGTCTTGCTACATTGCCTGGGCTGATCTCAAACTCTAGGACTCCAGCAATCCTCTCACCTCAGCCTCCCAAATTGCTAGGATTATAGGTGTGAGCCCCTGTACCCAGCCTATTTTTAAGATCAAATGAAAGAACCTATGAAGGCACCTTGAAAACCATGAGCATTATTCAGATATGGAGTATTGTCATAACCAATATGTCTCTGTCATTTTAAGTCACAGATTTAGGTCTTCCCACGAGTTTTAAACTTCAGCTCTGAGTGCACCAGAGTAATCGTTGATATTTAACAGTTCACCTTGTTCTAGGGAGTTCTGCCCTTGGCCCCAGCTATGGGCAGCAGAGCACATTGAGTCCCTTTCGATTCTGGCCCAGTGCCAGCCTGGCCTGTCCTCCCTGTGGGGACTGGCCTCTGGACCACTGAGGTTGTACACATGTACACAGAGCCGTGTGGGTTCTGCCCTCCTGCAAGTTGCCCTGGAGGACAGTTTAGGCCCTTACCCTGCCCAAGAAAATTCTGAGCTAAATTGGGACCTGTGGTGGGAGCTGGCAGAACTAGAGCAATTAAAAACAAAGGCTCTGGAGGCACTAAGAGCTCCCCAGAATTGCATTTCTGGCACCTCTTGCTGGCTGTTGGTCCTCGCCATGGGCACTTGCTTCTCCGACCCTATGTGTGACAATGATGTCATAGTATTCCTCCATGAGGGTGGTGTCATGGTTAAGGGAGGGGACATACACAAATGCTGACACCTGAATGCACCCTGCAAACCTTCAGCAGAATGCTCGTCTGGCCCAGTGGTAAGTGTCACACCTCTGTGTGCTTGGCCAGCACCATGATTTACAGATGGGACAGTTCACATGAAAGTGCAGTTCTCTGGCCTTTTCTTAAAAATCAGATAGTCTAAGACTGGCCTGCATTTACTATGGCCATTGCTGGCAGGGTGCCTTAGGGAACTCCTGGATGCCACAGCCCCCCTGTGGCTCACTGTTGTGTCGTATCCAGCCTGTTTCCATGTCTGTCACCTGCCAGGCTCCTCTGAGCTCTTGGGCTTGCAACTTGCAGGGCAACTACAGAAATAGCTATTGAATGTCTGAGGACGGAGGCAGGCTCTGTCGATCCTACACCTACTGGGTGTGCTGGGCTATGGGGTATTAGATGACCCTGTCCTTTTCCCCCAGACACTGGGAGAGCACCCTTGTGGGAGGCAAAATTGTCTTTCTTTCCCTGAACAGGTAGGGAATGAGGAACAGGAAGCCTCGTTGCTTTCTCAATGAGAGCATGGACCTTACAGTCAGGCAAGCTCACAGCTAAGCACATACAAACTGTATGACCCTGGGCAAGTTTCTTAATCTCTCAGAGTCTTATTTCCTGTTCTGTAAAGTGAGGAGGATGACACTAGTGTCAGTGTTGTTATGTGGGTTAAATGATATGCCATATTGGGACATTCCTGTTCCAATGCCTGGCTTGGGGCAAGTGTTGTGTTCCTATGAGATTCCTTCCAGGGAAAACTAGGAAAAAGATTATTTATAAACTGACAGGATATCATTAAAACCAGAAGCTTTGAGGTTTATTTAAAACTTGCAGAAAACACAGCAAACGTTTAAGCTTTGAAGTTGTCAAAAAAAATCTATAAATGAGCACATATGTTCTACTTCGTTATATTTTAACTTGTTTAAACTGTATTTCAGTTTTGAAACCTTTGACGTGAACAGCTTTGAACAATTTTGCATCAATTATGCTAATGAAAAACTGCAACAACAGTTTAACCTGGTAGGTGACTTTTCTGCCTTCTTGGACCTAGTTCTCAGGGCTGCGTATACGTGAATGTGGAAAGAAGCACATTTCAGCCTCCTTCGGCTCTTCATGGTTCCAATTTTTATTTAAGGAGCTGCAGGCTGGGTCGCTGCACCACCTTGTGGCTATAAGGTGAAATCACACCCTCTCATCTCCCATTTCATGTTTTTTTGAGGCACCTGCCAAGTTGAGAGTTTTCCTGCCATTCTTAGATACAGATCTTCTGTGCAGCCAGACAACATTTTCCTTCCTTTTGAGCCTCTGAGTCTTTGCACTTTCTGCCCTCTTGGGCTCAGCCCTCCTGCTCTGTTGCCTGTAGTCCCAGCTACTTGGGAGGCTGAGACAAGAGGATCGCTTGAGCACAAGAGACTGAGGTTGCTGTGACCTGTGACATCATGTTACTCTATCCAGGGAGGCAAAGTGAGACTCTGTCTCAAAAACAAAATTGAAATATGAATAAGACTAAGTGTTACTTACGGCTCTTTTGGTGTTTTGACATTACTATGTGCATTAAGTATAATTTTATTTAATGATTTTGAGACAGACTCTTACTCTGTCACCCAGGCTGGTGTACAGAGGCTTCATCATAGCTCACTGCGTCTTCAAGTCCTGGGCTCAAGTGATCTCTCTTCTAAGTTACTGGGACCACCACACCCAGCTGATTTTTTCTTTTTGGCCAGGGCTGGGTTTGAACCCGCCACCTATGGCATATGGGACCAGCGCCCTACTCCTTTGAGCCACAGGCGCTGCCCCATACACCCAGCTAATTTTATAGAGATGGGATCTTCCTGTGTTTTCCAGGCTGGTCTCAAACTCCTGGCCTGGAGTGATCCTCCCACCTTGGCTTTCCAAATTGCTAGGATTATAGACATGCCCAGCCTTAAGTGCAATTTTAACCTCTTAAATAAGTTCCTTAAATGGTAGGGGCTTTATTGAACTCACTTTGGAATCCCTAACAGGGCCTTGCTCCTAACCAGAAATCAATGAAATTAAAAGTTGATTGGACAGAAGTCTCGCATTCGTTAAGATTGCTTCCTTTAATGTTGGCTGTATTTCTGAAAAGCCATGGAACCTGAAATAGTTTCCTAACTCACATTTTTCCCTTTAACTTCCATTCTAAACTTTGGCTACATTTCCATAGAGTTTTGCTTTCAGTTCATAACAGAAATTACCTTAAAATCCTAAAAATTACTTTAAGGAAAGGCTATACATTTGTTAGTGTTCAGCATTTGGGGATTTAGTTCTCCCACACGACTCCTGAGGAAAAGATAGCACAGCGTTGTGGAGAGCGTGGGCTCTGGCTCAGACTGAACTGGGTCTGAGTCTCAGAACTACCACCTCCTCCTGTAGGACCTTGGGCTCTCCAAGCCTCAGTTTCCTCCTTTCAAAAACGAGTCATTATACCTTGTATGCATGTATCAAAATATCACATGGACCTCAAAATATGTCCAGCCATTATGGTTCAATTTAAAAAATGAGTCAATGATATCTACCTAACCTCATGAGGAGAAGACCTAACACGTATGTTTTTTTACTTTTCCTTGTTTCGGAATTAATTCATGTGTGGGCATCAAATTTCATCCCATTGCTGATTTCTATTTCTTTAGCATCTGCAAGGATTTCCTGGCAGTTGAACCTTTGTAACCTCAGCTGAAGTTTATTCCCAGGACACATGTGGCATAACTCTCTGTAGACCCTCTCCTGGTCTCCCTGATGACACGCCCACCTCAACCCCAGAACGCAGTGCCAGACACCCTGCCAAAAACCACACATCAGAGGCTGCAATTCTTTCTTCTTTTTCTTTCCCCTCTCGCTCTTCTCTTTCACATCTTCCTCTGCTTTTTCCGAGTCATCCGTCAATCTGCAGGTCCTCCGGGAAGGGGCATCTCTGGAAATGTCAGCCCAGAAAGCCTGAGGGAGGGGGACTCTCCTTCAGCCCTCCGGTCTGGCTGCTGCTGGCTCTGCCTCAGGTGCAGGAGCTGGCAGGGGCAGGTTGAGAAGTGAGCGTGCCACCTTTCCTGCTCGGCCTTCCTAACCTGTGCTCCTTTTGTGGTTAGCCAGTGCCAGGACCCCATGTCCTGGGCCTAACGTTCATCCTGACGCCTTCCCTCCATCTCCTCTCCAAGTCCCAGCCACTGGGAACCTGGGACAGGTTCTGCCTGCAGCCTTGCCCTCTCAGAGCCACACTCCAGATCTCATTGTGACCCCCCATGCAGACACACCACTCACCCCTCAGTCGGTCCTCACTGCCCCCAGGAAAAGGCCACCAGCCCTGAATTCTCTTGGGAGATCTGCTTCTACCATTGCTGGCACGTGGCCTCCCACCACTACCGGACTTTCTAGTCCACTTGGGGGGGGGGCTTTAAACCTCCCCTGGAGCCTCTGTTCTGTTCTCACTCTTCCCACTGGGATTCCTACCTACCACCTGCCAGCCAAACGTCATCTTCCAGGTGAGCCTGGGCCTCATCCTCTAGGAAGCCTCCTCATTAGCCTTACTGCCCCAACACGCGTGGCAGTGAGTGGGCGAACAAAGTGAACAAAGATCTTCAAGTGGTGGGCGTTTCTTGCTGGGCCCACAGCCAGCACTCTCCAGCACCACCCAGCCGGGCTGCACAAGGCCACAGAGGCTGGATCTGTCCTTGGATGGCCACAAGCAGGGCGGGGCCAGTGGTGGCGCAGGCCAGCCCAAGCCTTACATGCCAGGAGGTGGGGACCCACTCAGACCAGGTGGAAGGGCGGCTGCTACTCCCAGCGGGACTCAGAGGCACTGATCATGAGTGAGGGGGGAAGGGGGTGCCTGTACTTCAGGCTCTTATTTAAACAACGTTACAAGTCAACCATTTACCTTTATTTTCTAAATGCTTATGTCCTGGTCTTTGGAAGCACAATTTAATATTATTTTACTTTCTGTGTTAACCTGGATCTCCAGCATGTCTTTAAACTTGAACAAGAAGAATATATGAAGGAAGATATCCCCTGGACTCTGATAGATTTTTATGATAATCAACCAGTTATTGACCTGATTGAAGCAAAAATGGGCATTTTGGAGTTACTGGATGAAGAATGCTTGGTAACTTTAAAGAATAATTGTTTTTTTCAACTTCTGAGTAGTAAACAGATGAGCATTTTGCAAAGTGACTTTTTTTTTTGGTGAAATGTGTTTGTGAAATCCTAGTATGTTACCCAATTGACTGGATATTAATGCTGGACAGTAGTCCATAGCAGGAGCTCCAGGGGGCCAGGTGAACCTCCCACCCTCAGCATGTACGCACCACCCTGGGTATCACCCTTATAGATGACACCCAGCAAGGTGACCTTTGAGGCTGTCCCACGGTGTATGTAGAAATGACCTTGGTGGGCAGCACCCGTAGCTCAGCCGCTAGGGCACCAGCCACTACACCAAGGCCGGCGGGTTCAAATCTGGTCCACAGCCAGCTAAACAATGACAACTGCAACAAGAAATTAACTGGGCGTTGTGGCGGGCACCTGTAGTCCCAGCTACTTGCGAGGCGGAGGCAAGAGAATCACTTAAGCCCAAGAGTTTGAGGTTGCTGTGACCTGTGACGTCATGGCACTCTACCGAGGACGACATACTGAGACTCTGTCTCAAAATAAAAGAGTTTGGAAACAGCAAGTGACTCCACTCCAATTGTTAATAACGAACAAGAATCAAGTGTTCTTTTATATTCTGATTCCTATGAGTCATCAGGAGGTGTAGCTAAAAAATCAACATCATATGATTCAGGAGAAGAGGTCTCTAGGCGTTTCCTTAGTAGTATTTCCTGTAGCTTAGCAGTATCCGTCACGGGGCCACGAGAGCAAATAACCTCCAGGAAAGTATATTAATGGTTTTGGTTGAAAGAACATATCTTGATGTTCAAACATGGAATTCGTTTCTTCCTCAAAGATTTATTTATATAAAAGTAGTGATTATAATGGTAAGGAATTATTTGCATTTTCTCCCTAGAAGGCTCAAGTTCATAGTTCTTTTCCCAGATTATCCTTTCTGGTACCACTTGTCCCACCAGTGACATAGGACTAAGGGGCAGGCAGAGCTTTCTGGGATGATCTGCTGTGGGAAGCTGGAGAGGCCAATGTGGCCTCTAGGATAGAGATTTTCAACTGGGGTACCACCAAAATTTTTAAAGTTCATTAATTCTTTTCGAAAGAAGTTCAAAGCACAGTAAATATATTCTTTTTTAACTCTTTTTGATCAACATAATTTAAGTGTGCCATGGAAGTTTAACTACAGGTTCGAGTGTCTCATGAGATAAAAAATGGTTGGGAAACACTGCCCCAGCAAAGACGTGTGCTCATTCTACGCAGGCATCTCCTAGGTGACCAGGGTCATGTGGACACACGGTGTATTGGAGTCACTGCATTTGGACTGAATTTAATTGATGGATTCAGAATCCCCAGTATCAAGAACAAGCTTTTCACCTAGCTTAGTTCAAGGAGGGAGTTAATTAGGCATTAAAACTAAAGAAATCCTGAATTCCTGAGAGAGGTGGGTAGAGTGGACCACCCTCAGGTGTCGGTCTTTTCCCACTCAACTGCAGATAGAAGTCATGTTTATGTGATGGAACCCTGCTATTTTTTACTGAACTTCTAGACTTTTTTGGGAAGAAATAAAATGCCACCCATTTTGCAGAAATATAATTCTTTATTCTTAAGTCACTATATAGACATTTCCCTTTAGTTTAAAATGTTTTGTTCTTCTAAAAGGACATTGATATATTTATGGAAATGTCATCCCAAATACCCCATAAATGTATAGAATTATTTGTCAATTAATTTTTTTAATTACCCTGAAAATTAAGATCAAGGGCACATTAATGCCTAGAGTTGCTTTTTAAGAGGGACAGGGAGGGCCTTGAATCTAGAGCCGTTCAGTCTGAGGTGCCCTTCATCTCAGCCTCTTAGAATCCAGGGACAGTTGAATGAAAGTGATTAATTATCTATAACTTTTAAAAGAATTTGTGTCTTGCCATCAACTCTGTTAACCATATTATGTCATCATTTCTTAGAGTCTTTGATAACACAAATAAAATTTTCTTTGTATTTAAAAAAAAAAAAAGAATCAGTGCTTTTCATTGCCTCTGTTAAACTCTAGTTTTCTTACTTGCTACTCAGTTTATTTTTATTTTCCAGCTACCACATGGAACTGACGAAAACTGGCTTCAAAAGCTGTATAATAATTTTGTGAACAAGAATGCCTTGTTTGAAAAACCTAGAATGTCAAATGCGTCCTTTATCATCCAACACTTTGCTGATAAGGTACTGTTGAAGTGCTGTCTGCCTCAGAAGCAGAGAAGTTTCCAGAAGGAGTAGACAGGCCGGGGATTTGTCTGGTGGGATTCAAGTTATATTCACATGTAGCTTTGATGAAGGATAATGTGTGTGTATGTGTGTTTAACCATTCTTAGTTTGTTTTTATAGCAAAAATATGAGTTTCAGTAGTACGACTTTGAAGATAGATGAGTTGTTAGTAGACCTCATTTCTGATTTTGAATTTACTATGGGTTCATTAGCCTCTTACCAATTTATTTTCAGTATGAAGTTGTGATAGCATAACTATTTCCTGTGATAAAAACTATATCTTTTTTTCTGAGGTTTTTTTATTAAGCTGGAATATATTTATTACAGTGGCAACTTAGGTTAACGCTAGACGATGGGTTTTCTGCGTGATATTTATTTTCTTTTTTGTAGAACCTACTTAATTTTTTGCTAAACAAATGTTCCTTTTATAAAAAGAAAAATAATTTTAAAAATCACATTATAAGAAGCTTAAAAAGTAGAAGGAAAAAAACATCATCATACCCACCTGCCTGAAATAGACCTGTCATTTGTTCTTCTCCCTGAAGGGAGCTCCTACCTCCCCCCATTTCCTGGAAGGGCGTTTCCCTGGTGGCCTGGCCCAGTGCCTGGTGGTCATGGGCATGGCTTGTGCTCTGTCTTTGTTGCCAAGGCCGGTGCAACTAGTCGAGTTGGTCACTCCCCAGAGACTGAGGGGGAGGTGGGGGCACAGCCACCTAAAAAGCTGTAATCTCCTTTGTGTGCCAGCTGAGTTCTGTTAAATAGGATAGGATTTTAGGACTTCGAGTTGTAGAGATAGGTGCCTGAAAAAAATGCCTGTGAAATGAATGACGATATGTCAAATTATATTTTCTAGTTTTTGTCCTTTATAATTTCAGAATTCTGTTTCCACGGGGAAAAGTTAATACAAAACAAACAAAAAAGACCACACTCCATGAAAAGCGCATACGGGCTTCCTAGAGTCTCTCTTCACAGCATGTGGTTTCTGTACATTGAAGTCTTGCACCTGCCATTGCCAAGAAGTACCCCCTTAAAATGGCTGTGCAGCATTTTGGGCGGACTATGGGTTGGTGGGAAGAAACCACACACAGCACTGCGCTAGATTAGGTTCTCAATCTCATTAGCCAGGAGAATAAAATCATTCTGGAAGCACAACAGCAATTCCACACATCTTCTCGCAGTCCCGGAGCCCCCACAGAGGCCGCTGGCTGCCTGAGACAGACACTGTGCCCACAGACGGGCTCCCCGAACCAGGAAAGCTCTATGTCTGCACATATAGACTAGGGGTCCCACCACTATTCTGGAAGAATTTGTGCAACAACCCATGTACTTCACTCACAGGGAAAGACGCTTCCTCACCCAGGGGACAAAGCAGAGGTCATGGCCAGGGGACCTTCTTTGTCTTCAGATTCTAGCACCTCCAAAAGTCTGTTTCCTCATTGTCCATTTTTAAAAATTAATTTTCAGTATATTGTTTAATTTATGAAAAATACAGAGGGTGCCAAAAAATATATGTACCTTTCAAAAAAGGAAAAAAACTACAATGCTCAATGGATACTGATAACAAAAGATGTGTACAAGTCACGTTGAACACCGCTTATAATTGCAGAAGTCAAATGTGACTTGAGTTTGACAAGTTTTTTCTCTCACTTAAAATATGCACACTTTTTTTTGGCACCCTCTGTAGCTATCACGTGTTAAAGCAGATTGCCCAGAGGCATAAATTATGAGGCTTTGGGATGTTTAAGCAGCCACCCTGGATGTGTTGTTGTGTGAGGGATTCAAGAAACCTTGCTAGTCAGAAAGGGCTGCCTGGAGAGTGTTTCCAGAGCCAAATTCAAGCAGTACGAACATTCCCCACTCTACACCTGACTCTGAGGGTTCCTGGCCCTCAAAAGCTTGGTGATGAGCTGCTCGGGTTTTTCTTTCTTTTCTACCGTATTAATGCTGGTGTAGGGAACCATTTGTTAAACCCAATGAACACCATTGAATTTTTTGTCCTCCTGGTGGCCTAAAAGGCAAAGGGGGCCCTGTGAACTGCACATGCCACAGGGGACAGAAGGTGGGTGTGGAGCAGGCAGCAGGGGACTCGTCCCAGCTTTCCAAGCTTACATGGGACGGGGTTGCTGTGACAAACAGAAGCCGAACCTCTTTTTGTATGATTGCCTTTATAGCTTCTTTATTAATCTCTCTTGCAAAACAAATAAAACTTGTGCTTAGATGCTGTCTGCTTTGGCCTCTTTTAAAATAATTAATCCCTTTCTCTGTGTAGGTAGAGTACAAATGTGAAGGTTTCCTTGAGAAGAACAGAGACACCGTCTATGATATTCTGGTTGAAATCCTCAGAGCAAGCAAGGTGTGTAAAGTCCTGAGGGGTGATTATGTTATTCCCGATGTAAGTGACCTGGATCTGGGTGGCTGCCAGAAAAGACTAGGAAAAATGAGAGAGAAGGTGTGTGTGTGTCTGCTCTCTGGGCAGTGGTGATTTTCAGCTCGTAGATATAAAAAATAACTATTTTGGAGTTGGGACTAGAATAAGTTTCTAGCATCTGAATGCATTGTGTTTTAAATCGGAAGTAAGATGTGCAGATGACAGAGAGGAAGGACACCTAATGCAACCACTAAAGAATCACAGTTCACTTTTTACTCATTCATTCATGCATGTTCACACAGCACCTACCCTGCCCTGGACGCATGTAGCAATGAACACACCTTGCAGATTCCTTCCCTGGTGGAGATCACATTCTAGACAGAGTGGCTTACCTTAACGTGTAAGCAAGCAGTCTTAGGTGGCAGTGAGCCCTTGAGGAAAAACAAAGCAAGGCAGAGAGTGAGGGATGTCGGGAAAAGTCAGCTGCTTTGGGTATGTCCTTGAATCTACAGTTCTATATGGTGACTGGTGTCACCAAAGAATGACTTATGGCTTTTTCTTCTCCACTTTATTTTAAAAAAAAATTTTATTAAATGATTTTTTAATTTGAAAATTGGGCCTATTTATTTTTATTTTTATTTATTTTTTATTGTTGAGGATTCGTTGAGGGTACAAAGAACCAGGTTACATTGATTGCTTAAAATATGTCAGGCATAAGCCTTCATTTTTGTGATGATTTTGTTACTATGCAGTAGAACCTCTGAAATTTGACCACCAAAGGGACTGTAACAAACTGATCAGCATAAGGAACCAGGCCTGCTGTACTGATATATACATGTGCTGCATGTCCGTTCTATAAAAATTAGGTCAACTTAAGGCACTGGTCAGTGTAGGGAGGTCAACTATGGAGGTGCTACTGTATTTATTTTCCCTCTTTTAAAAGATCCCAGTCCTTTGTTGATGTTCATGTTTTTTAACAATTTCTTCAATAGACCTTGGGCACTTGCATTAATGATCATAAATAAATCCCAGGCTGTGACAACTTCAGTTATTAAAACCTATTTATGGATAGATCATTCAGTATTGAAATGACCTACAGCTGTGTATAAAATTGTTTGACTTAATTTACCAATGACGCACTCAGCCCCAAGCTTATTCCGGGGAAGACAAAGGCAGATCTTGCTGCTGCACAGGTGGGTCTGTCCACTGAGCACATGTCCTCACGGAATTTCAGAGACATTTGTTCCCCAGGGGCATACAGGGCCTGTGTTCTGCAGGCTTCTTCCTTGATCAGTGTCTGGCTTGAAGAACAAAATGTGAGATTCACTTTCAGAAAAGATAAGACCTCAAAGAACCGATGCAAGGCAGAAAACAAAAAGTGTATTCAAAGAACTGCAAATAAAATATCAAGACAGTTCTGAGGTTAATTTCTCCATTGCAAAGGGGGTGAACTGGAAAAAATTTTAACAGCCTCTTGCTTCATGGGGAGGGTTTGAAGCTGCAGGGATGCGAATGTGGGGTTGGAGGGAGGAGATTCCAGTGGAGAAGATGCCAGTGAAGACACAAGCTAAGGCAGGAGGTGGGAATAGTGGATGTTTCCACTTTCCTGATGCTTAGAGCAATGCCCACATACAGACGGGTTTTCTCCCTGTTCCCATCTCTGGGAAAGAAGCCATGGGACATCAGTGGTGAATAATTGAGATTTGGCTGTGAGTGTTGGCTGAGATTTTTGCTTTCTCCCCTCCTCCTGTAGATGGGTTGTTGCAACTGTTTGGTTTGCACCAGTGAGGACTGTGGGCAGTCACTGGGGCACTGACGTCTTCTCTGTTCCTTCCAGTTTCATCTCTGCGCCAAATTTTTTCAAGAAAATCCAGTGCCTTCTTCTCCTTTCAGTGCAATGATCACAGTTAAATCTGCAAAGCAAGTTATCAAGCCAAGTAGCAAGCATTTCCGGACCACAGTCGGAAGCAAGGTACTAAGAAGATGTCTGCAGGGACAGGAGCGGAGGCAGGGCCAGGCCGAAAGCCAGGCACTCAGGGGACCCCTGTCCCAGGCCTGGGCCTCTTCCAATCTAATATGCACATAAACGCAGAAAGGTCATCGTTGTCATACCACAGTCTCAAAGGCAGCACACACTGAGCAAACTGCACTTCTGCATAATGTGATTTGCTAAGTTCTCGGGGAGTGCGGGACGGGGCAGTGTTCCATCCAGAGCAGCAGGACATGCTGAAAAACCACAGCCACGCATTCCAACCTTTTATACCATACGTGGGCGCAGAAGGTTAACTTTCTTCTTACTGAGTTAACTTACCAAGTTTGGACTTTTCTTTACCTTGCTCTAGGCAGTAAGTTATTTCAGAGCAGCATTTGATCCTTGGCCTTGTTTGTAGTTCCGCAGCTCTCTGTACTTGCTCATGGAGACCCTCAATGCGACGACTCCCCACTACGTCCGATGCATCAAGCCAAACGATGAGAAGCTGCCCTTTGAGTAAGTGCCGCTACGCCACAGAGGGAAACCGCTGGGGAAGCAGTTTCTGTCCCGATGTTGGAGAATTTGCTTATAATTGTCATGAATTCCCTCAGAACTCTGTTTCTGGGCTTTTTAGAAATTGCAAACAACGCTGCCCATTATGTACAATTAAGTTTGAAAACTCGTCCTGGACAAGTGCTGCATTTGCTGCACGTCACTACAGTCCCCTTCCAAGTCCTCCCTTAGCCATCTGGAGACCATAGTGGTTTTCAGCAGTGAGATATGTAGCACTTTCTCTAGGATGAGTTTGTGAACTTGATTGTCCTACCTCACACAATGATAGCTTGGACAGCCATTCCAGAAAGAGTGTTTCAAAAGTACTTGGAAGGGTGGCACTAGCACTGGCACTGGTGCATAGCTTCCCAAAGGAAGCACCTCCAAGCTGACCACAGCAGCATTCAGCAATGAGGAATGTAGCACTTTTTCTAGGATGAGGTTGTGAACTTAATTATCAGACCTCGTGTAATGTTGGTACAGCCCCACTGGCTAAGCTGTCTCATCTACGGGGCTGGGCAAAGGGGCCTAGCCCTTTGTAGAATTGGAAGCATAGCCTACAGCTAAAGTTCATGCAACTGAGAAAGCCACAAGCTTCTACTTGATCATAAGAATTCATGTGTGAAGAAAGCTCAGAGGGTGAAAGGATCCAGCTCACACGTGACATGAGACATTAAGTTTGTTCCCAGGGGCCCCATGGAGGAGACCTGACACCGTAAGTGTGCAGTGTACAGAGTCCCTCGTAGCGCACTAGAGCTGGAAGAGATGCCTAAAATGGGATGAGCTGCTTGTGGAAGTGGCGAATGTGTCTGTGGGTCATTGAAGGGGCAGACCTAAGCCAAAAGATCACGTGTTGGGTGTTGTATAAAGGAAATTCAACCATCAAATGGGGCTTAGACCAGGTGAGCTTGCAATTTCTTTCTACCTGGCTGTTATTCGAAGCTCAATCCAAAGATCGTTTCCCTGCCATCTCCTTCAGAGAGAGATGCTCCTTCCTCCATATCCCACGGCTGCTCTCCAGACTGTTTCAGAGATTTAACAGACATTTAAGTACCTGCTGTGTGCCTGGCATGGGGATTACAGGGCCGGATCCTGTTGGCTAGGAGCTTGCAGACTAGGCAGCCTGCTGTACCTGTCTGTGGGTATAGTTAGCAATGATGATGCCTAACACATTATCAAATCATCTTCCTTAAGGTTCAACGCCAAAAGAATTGTTCAGCAGCTGCGAGCCTGCGGTGTTTTAGAGACGATTCGCATCAGCGCACAGAGCTACCCTTCCAGGTATGTCTCCAGGCCTTTGGTTTGGGGGAAAGAGAGTCTAACTTCAGGTGTGTGCTGAGAACCAAACATGTGGCTGCCATGGTGTTTGTCACATACTTTTGGCTTCTATGAGTTGCCCCTAAGATTTTCCCCACCGTGAGAAGGCCAGAAGAGGTGAGAAATAGCCTTATGTGGGGACAGGAGCTGCCACCAGCACCCTGGCACCCATCTCAGCTGCTGGTGAGGGTCCAGCTACCTCCCTAGTGTTCTGGGAAAGGTCACTGAGGGGGGAAGAGGATGACTGCTGGATAGAGAGTCACTGGTGTACTGGGGTGGTCTTGGTGGGTCCCATGGAGGGAGCAGGAGGTCAGTACCATCACCACCAGGACAGAGTCCACCCCCCAACCCCCATGATAGCAGTGGCAGGTAAGGCAGTGGGGTCTCCAGACATAATACTGGCTTAGGTCCTGCTTTGATTTTGCAGGTGGACATACATCGAGTTCTATAGTCGCTACGGCATCCTCATGACCAAACAGGAGTTCTCCCTCAGCGACAAAAAGGAGATATGCAAGGTGGTTTTGCACAGGCTCATCCAGGTCAGCCTTCCTCACCTCCTGGAATCACGGGCTCGTTCCAAGGAGCTCATCTTGCAAGCATGTTTCTGCATCTGTGTCTCTGAGTCTCAGGACTGTAACCATCATGAATGTGTGAGGAAAAAGCATGTACCCGGCATCTGCATGCTGAGGAGACCTGAGCAGGCCAGCTCATGGGAGCATGTGATCTCCTGACAGCAGGCGTCCCCTCTAGGGACTCAGATTTGAGCCCCAACCTCCCCCAGAGCCCTCCTGTCCTCTTTGCTCACCTAGAGTCCAATTCCCTCCCCTGTGTACCTGGCTCATGGGACAGGATCAGCTGAACTGATAGCTGAGCCAAGTGGGCTCCAGGCATGGTGCTTGGATGTGGATCACCATGGAAACGATGAGCTATGATAAAAAAGAGACGGGGAGTTATGGTGTTCAGCAAAGGGCATGGCAGGAGAACCCAAAACGAAGGAAGGCAGAAAATCACGCTTCCCCAGGTTCCTCCACTCCTTTGTGGAAACCCGGTGGGGGCCACTGAAGTTCTCCAGCCACCTGCTGAGAACTGCGGGGAGTGTGCACACCCCTTCCCACCCACTGAGGGATTCCTCAACCCAAGTTCCTTGCCTTCCTCTAAAGTGACTTGAAAGAGCAATTCAAAGAATAAATTTCTAGGTCATGAACAGAATTTTTATGCTTTAAGGAAAAAAAAATACATCAAAATGTTTTTGTCACCTTTGCATCTTTAAAAGTGTTTTCCAAATACTACAGAAAGTCTGAAAGGTTGTAAATATGATTATATTGTTTTTCTCTTCCAGGACTCTAATCAGTACCAGTTTGGTAAAACCAAAATTTTCTTCAGAGCAGGACAAGTGGCTTATTTAGAGAAACTTCGATTGGATAAACTGAGGCAGAGTTGTATTGTGATACAAAAGCATATTCGTGGCTGGCTCCAGAGGAGAAAATTCCTTCGAGAGAGACAAGCTGCCCTGATAATCCAGCAGTACTTTAGGGGGCAGCAAACTGTGAGGTAAGTTGGAATTCAGGTAGGGTTTATTTCTTTGGTCATCTCCAGGGGGAGGGTCTGTCAAGGACTCCTGTGACCAGGATGTGTGTGTGACTCATGTGGTCATGAGGCGAGAAGGTTGTGTTTCCCAGGAGCAGATACTGCTCACTCCACTTGGTAGACTGTGTGGCAGAGCTGATGACCAGGGCCCTGAGGGAGGAAGTCCTGATCAGGGTATGCGGAAGACGGCTGGAGTTCCCAGTGAGACCTGGGAGAGCAGGGAGCCCTTTCCCTGTGGGAACTGAAAATGCCTATGGAAAATGCAGGGTCCTGGTGAAGATCCTCAGGAAAGACACTGACAATAGCCACTGACCAGGCTGCCTGCAGCAGGGAGCAGTCTACGACAGAGGGAATTTGTGGCGAGGCCCCACCAGCACAGCCATCGCTAAACCCCCAAGGCAGGAACACTGCATGGGCAGGAGGACCATGGCAGCCCTGGCCAAGAGCATGGCAGAGTTGAGGGCAGGCAATTAGCCACTACAATCCCACCCTCCTTCATGAGTCCTGAGAGTCCACATGACCCTGTGGCCCACTGAAGGGCCACAGTCATCCAGTGACTTTCTGTGGCTTTGGTGTACCAAGTGGAGAGTGTGGGGCCTGGGTGTTCCTTGAAGGCCCTGCTGGGCTGGCTGGCGAGGTGCATCCTTCCCAGATATGTTGTGTGTTTCTGCACATCTGCCCTGCCTCCTTCCTTGGTGTTAGGGTGGGCGTTCATACATGCAGTTGAGAAAGAACCCTCAACACAAAGATTAGGATAGAGATAAGTAAAAAGTTGATTTCCTTTCCTAAGAAAGAAAGAGAGAAAAAAAGGGAAATGGCAGGCACTGAAAGAAAGTAGGAGTTACCAGCAACTGAGGAAAAGTGGCTCTTCCTTTATCAAGGAAGGTAAAGAAAATTTTATGGCTGTAGGCCAATTAGGATACAGCAGTGAAACTGCTGCAGTCACTTTTTCCTTTTTTTCTTCACAGCAGACTTTGACAGGAATGGCTGCAAAATGTCAGGGAGTTGCCTTCTCCCCTTTCTTTTTTTCCTAGAGGCAGGTTTATCCTTGGATGTGGTTTTGGCAGAAACTCAGGTGGGAAATTCACACCCCTATTATCTGCTTAGTGCTTAAGAGATAACCAATTAAGGCCCTGGTGCTTGATCAAACAAAAGGGCAATTGTGCTCTGAGTTTTCTCTTACTTACTGTTTGATAGTTTATCTTTTTCTGTTAGCTATTTTATTAGCAAGCCTGTCCTGTCACTGGGAATGCTGTGAGAAGAGTTGAGAAGGCAGGCGTTTAAGTCAGGCTGCATCGCTGAGCATGGTCTCTTCCTGAGCTTGAGAACCAACCTCAAGCAATGTAGGCTTCTCCATGTGGCTGGCATGGCACTACACAAACAGACAGGCTAGCTCTGGGCTCAGTTAATAGTGATCTCCAGGGCAGGAAACAACAGCATTATCTTGCCCTCAACCCCATGTTGGCCTTTGCATTTGGGACCCTCCAACGCCTGGTCATTCTGGACCCACCTGTCCACCTGTCTGTCTCTTTCATTCCATCCTACTCTTGCCCTGGTTGGGCCCATGTCATTGCCTTTGACAGCACAGCACTCCACCTGCCACTCCTCTCCCTCTTCCCGTGTCAGGGCCTGGCTAAGCCATTTCTCTACTCTACCTTCGATTCCTCTACAGGCCCCATTTCCTACAGAACAGCATTTAGTGTCTCTGACATGGCAGTCACAGGCCTCCATGGCCTGGATGCATCCACAAGAACAGAAGCTCTGTAAGGGAAGGGACCACGTCATCTGGTCCCCATTACTTCTAAACCTAGACTTAGCAAGGAGGCTATCACACAGTAGGCTATCACCTGTCCAAGGTATATATTTTTTTATATAACAAACGTCCCATCTGTTTTTCCAACCTCAGTGACAACTAATTTTCTTCTGTGTATCCTATATTCTAGCAATCCAGACAAATTCCCTTTCTTGTCTCTCTCGGGCACAGCCAGGCTCCCATGCCTTTACTCATGCAGTCTCCCCTTTGCCCAAGGCCTGAAATGCCTTTTCCAGCCCTCACTCAGGGCAGAAACCCTCCTTCCCACCCAGGACTGGCTCACTTGTCAGCTCTTCCCAGGCAGAATGATGGTTTTTACCCTGTGCTCTCACTTACAGGTCTAGTGAGTATTTTATTTTTCCTATTTCTTGGCCATTTATAAGTCTATCTGCTGCATGAGATTGTAAACTCTGTAGGCAGGAGGAACCTTGTCTTCAGCTCCAGTCTCTTAGACAGAAGTCAGCAAACATCTTCTGTAAACGGCCAGTAATAAGTACTTGAGGCTTGGGGGACTTAAAGTCTCTGTCATAACTACTCAGTTCTGCTGCCATGGCCTGAGAGTAGCCACGGGTGATATGTACCTACAGGAACAGCTGTGTTTCAGTAACACGCGACAGCAACATGCACAGCCTGATTTGGCCCTCAGGCTGTAGTTTTCCACCCCTTGATCTAGAGACTCCAGCATGATTTGTCCCATCCGTGGCCGAGCTAGTGCAAGGCCAGCGCACTGTCTTGTCCTCACGGTCTCTCTGGGTGTGGGTCCGTGAGTGGATGTGGATCAACTGGCCTGAATAGGAAGAGCATGAAAGTTCCCTTGTGATTCCTCGGGGCCTAGAAGGGATCCACAGTCAGAGTAGGGTAGAGAGGAGAGGTAACCAGGCCTGGCCTCAACTGGGCATTACAATAAACCACTCACAAAGTTTCCTATGTAGACATGCAAACGTGAGCATTCCTTACTAGGCAGGTGCTCCCCAAGCTTGCAGTTCTGTAACAGAAGTTAGTCCTCTGTGGATAACACGTTCAATCTTCGTTCTTTTTAACCAAGGAAAGCTATTACTGCCACAGCCTTGAAAGAAGCGTGGGCAGCCATCGTCATCCAGAAGCACTGTCGTGGGTATCTTGTCCGCAGCCTGTACCAGCTGATTCGCGTGGCCACCATCACCATCCAGGCCTACACCCGTGGGTTCCTGGCACGGAGGGGGTATAGAAAGGTACGGCCAAAGGGACAGAAGGGGGGGCTCCTCACTGAGAACCAAGCAGAGCTAAGGAAAGCTCCTGATTCCGGGAGGAGTTAGCCAAAAACAACCCAAAAATGTACTCCAGATTTTCAGCTTCAAGGTCCTTTTGGATAACTTTATTTTTTTTATTTTCATCAAAAGTGACCAAATTAAGATGGTGAGACCTCTAAAGCCAAATTTTTGTCCTACTCTGCCCCCAACCCATCTGCCCACAGAACAGATCGTGCGCCCCCTACAGTAGGGTGACCACTTACTTGCTGTCCTGTCTCTTGGAAAGAGAGAGCGATCATGTTTTGCCCCAGCTGTAGCCACACGGTGCTCGTCTCAGTCCCTCTTTCTGGGTCTGACTCTGCTGTCTGTAGAAGCGCTGTCTCGTCGTGCCTCCTGTCAGCCAGTAGCCTATGCTGAATAGGTTATACACAAAACTTTTTCAATTTTATGTTATTTGGAAATTTTGCTTCTTTGGGTTTGGAGTGCCCTGGCCATCTCATCTGACCATGAGGGCTCTCCACGGTCTGTGGGCTGGCAGTATGTTGATCTTTTAACGTTCCTTTTTCCACCCAAACCCCACTTTTTGGTGAGGTTTGTGTGAGGTCCATTGGGTGCACGTCCTGAAGCTTATTGGCTTAAGTGGTACTTTCCTGTGATGTGGTCTCTTTGGGGCTGATAGCGGAGAAAGAGAAGCCAATAGTGTAAATATTTTAATGCTAATATTGACAAGTTTCTTTTTTGAAATAATGAACCAGTCATCCAAAAAGGTAAAAAAGAAAGGTTCTGCAAAGACCAGGTACTTTCCAGGGACTCTTACTATTTTTCACCAACAGCAGTGAGATCTTTTTTTTTACACAAAACCTTCCTGGAGAGCATGGGTTGTTGTATGAGAATGTCTGTTTGCACACATCTCCTACAGGTAGGATTTGGTTATTGTTTCAAAAGTCTGGGTGTAATGGGACCCTGTGGGTTGATGACAGGAAATTCTACTGTGATAGTTGCATCTTCCAGAATTGGAGGAATTGGTGAGAGGAGCAGCTAAGATTCAGTTTTGATATTTCAAAAAATCTTGTTTTAAAGATGCTGAAGGAACACAAGGCGGTGATCCTTCAGAAATATGCACGGGCCTGGCTGGCCAGACGCAGATTTCAGAGCATCCGACGATTTGTGCTCAATATTCAGCTTACGTACAGAGTCCAGCGTTTGCAGAAAAAGCTGGAAGATCAGGTAGGTGTTCACAATGCACCTTTGATATCTACCATTTCTCATAGAGTAATTGTGTATGGACCAGTTCCTTAGCTATTCTATAAAGACTGTGCCCATGTTCACATATGGAGATTTGCAGTTTGTACTAACCCCATGACCTAGAGAAGCACAATGTTAAAGGGTCACCAGGCAGGGTTGTGTGGGTTGTACACTGCACAAGCACACCTACCTAAGAAGACAAGCGACGTTCAAATCCAGCCTGGCTCTCCACGTGTGCCTGTGTGAAGCTGTGCTGCCTTAAGCAGGGGTATTTTTTCTGATTTGCATGAAGACACTGTGCATGCCAAGTGTGCTTCCTCAGGACACCAGCTCAGAGAAGCTGTCATTTCCTAATTTACCCATAGGTGCTGTAGGCTATAGTTAGAGATTCCCCATACCATTCTCACTGGCAGGAAAACAAAAACCCACATGCTCTCAGCCAGTGGGGAGGGCTGTGGAATATGCAGTGTCCAGATCTATAACAACTTACTCCCAGACCTATCTCAAATAATAATGACATTCTCCTAAGGCGAATTTTAAACTTAGCCCTAACCCATACCATAGAAGTTCTTAATGAATAGATGAAGATGTGAACAATAAACTTGAGATTTTTGTGGCCATTCCCTGTCATTATGTTGTGTAACAGGTCTCTGTGTTACACAGCTTGTGCAGAATGGCACTGAAAGATGGCCATGGCCCACCAGGAGTGATGTCTGGTGGAGTCTGACGCTGCCCGGGCTCCATCCTGGGTCGGTAGTTTGCTAAGACAGCCGTAACAAACTATTACAGATGGGGTGGCATGAACAACCACGAGGGGTTGTCTCAGTTCTGCAGACTGGAGGTCCAAAGCAAGGTATTGGAAGGGTTGGATTCTAATAAGACCTCTCTGCTTGGCCTGTAGCTGGCCACCTTGTCCTTGTGTCTTCACATGGTCGTCCCTCTGTGCCTGCATCTGTGTCCTAAACTCCTTTTCTCATAAGGACATCAATCATATTGGATAGGGCTCACCCAACAGCCTCATTCTACCTTAGTCATCTCTTTAAAGGTCCTGTCTTCAAATGCAGTGATATTCCAAGGTATAGGAGCTAGGACTTCAGCATATGAATTTCAGGTGGACACAAATCAACCCCATAACACCAAGGTTGTCCTGGAGCTCTGGGACCAGAGAGATCAGACTCTAGAAGAGCCCCATCTCGGGAAGACAGTTCTTAATACCTGACTCACTCCCTCACTAGTTTCACTGTGGGGAAGATGCTGATAAGCGCCAGCGCGATGACAATGTGATCAGTGTCGATAAACCCCTGGTGGACCGAGACGCCATGGTACAGGTTGTGAGAAGCAAATCACAACGAGAAACGCCTTTATTTTGGGTAAACCTCTAACCACCTGGATTTTCTTTTCTGTAGAACAAAGAGAACCATGGACTGGTGGAGAAGCTGACCAGCCTGGCTGCCCTTCGAGCCAGTGATGTGGAGAAGATTCAAAAGCTAGAAACGGAGCTGGAAAGAGCAGCTGCCCACAGGCAGAATTATGAGGAGAAGGGGAAGAGATACAAGGACACTGCGGAAGAGGTCAGCTGCTGGCTTGTAGACGTGGAAATGCGTGTGACTCCTTCCATGCAAGACATGAGCCCTGCAAGCTTTTCTTTGTTTTGTTGAGACAGAGTTTTACTTTTCCACCCTTGGTAGAGTGCCATGGCGTCACAGTTCACAGAAATCTCAAACCCTTGGGCTTAAGCAATTCTCTTGCTTCAGCCTCCCAAGTGCCTGGGACTCCAGGTGGCTGCAACAATGCCTGGCTATTTTTTTTCTTTTTGAGACAGAGTCTCACTTTGTCACCCTCCATGGATTGCTATGGCGTCACAGCTCACAGCAACCTCCAACTCTTGGGCTCAAGTGATTCTCTTGCCTCAGCCTCCCAAGTGGCTGGGAGTACAGATGCCCACTACAATGCCCAGCTATTATTAGAAACATGGGTCTCTCTCTGGTCCAGGCTGGTCTTGAACTTGTGAGCTCAGGCCATCCATCCACCTCGGCCTCCCAGAGTGTTAGGATTACAGACGTGAGCCACCACACCTGGCCTGCAAGCTTTTCTTACAGCATGGATTTATGCAGAGCAAATCAGATTTTGTTATTGACTTCTATGCCCTAAGGAAGTCTCCCTTGTAGAGGAAGGGAGAGCAGAGGTAGAGTTGAGGGGAAGGGGAGGAGGTTAATGCTTAGAGAAATGCAACATAGGTTTTCTCTTTCCATCAACTTCTGCAAAGTAAAGAAAGGCCCAAGGAGTGCCAGCTGGGTGCTTCTGTCTCTTCTAGGATGACCTTGCTCCCTGTCACTTGTTCATCAAGTCTGTGCACTGTAGACTTCTTCCCTGAACAGTGATGCTGAGCTTGTGGGAGGTTTTCTTCCCCGTGGTATTGTGAAAAAACAGTAGATGTAAAATCCAGATGTCCTGAACTCTGGTCATGGGGTCGTATATTTGCTACTATCTAGTTGGGCAGCCTTGGCTGAGCCACTTACCCTCTCTGAACTTTAGTTTCCTTCCGTATGTAAGATGGAAATAAAAAGGGACTGACAGTGCTGTTGAGAGGATAAAATTGTCAGGCATAATACTTTAGCCAAATATTCATCATAATGCCCGGCAGAAGTAGGAGCTAGCATGCTCTGAGGAGGCAGACTTTGTCCACACTCCTGGAGTTTCCAATGTCCTAGCACCACGGTTGGTAGCCTGGAGCCCCAAGGGCATCACCCTGCCCTCCTCATGCCACGTCAGGTGCACCAGTGCTGCTGCCACTGGTATTGCCAGCATTGCCCAACACAGCCATCAGCCCTGCTGTCAGCCTAGCAGGTGCTTTAACAAGAGACACTGAAACAGTAGAAATTCTGCTGTGCTCACACATCCTTCCTGCGTCTTCACACCCTCAAAGTGGATGCTTTCTGTGGTAAATTAAGTAATTTTAGCACATCAAAGCATCAAATAAATTCCCCTGGCTGTGGAGAAGCTCAATAAAAGGATAGAGGCATTTTCTTGACTTTGAGGAGACCTTGAGTGTGGTCCTTTTTTCTTGGTTTCAGCCAGGTTGGGAATAGCGTCTGCTTTGAAGCCACACTGAGCCCTGCAGATGAAGCTAATTGCAGCAGCTTGCGGGGATGCTGCCTATTATCTATGAACAGGAGCTGTGGGGGGAATAACTAATTTTAAATATGCTGTTTTTACCAAGAGAGGTGACAGTGACAAACTCAAAAGGAAGTTTGCAAAGAAGGTTTTTAAAAATTTTTTCCCCTTCCCTTTGCTAGAAATTGGCAAAGCTTCAGAAGCATAATTCAGAGCTGGAAATACAGAAAGAGCAAATACAATTGAAGCTTCAGGAGAAGACTGAAGAGTTGAAAGGTAAAGTTCAAAGCGGCTGTTCAATCTGCGCTTTTGCTGAGTTAGCCATTCAGTAAACAGTATTGGTGCGACCAGTTTTAGAATCAGAGATCTCTAATGTATACTTAGTGTAGTGAGAATGTATTTGCCCCAGGAGGAATAACTTTTTTTTGAGACAGAGTCTCATACTGTTGCCCAGGCTAGAGTGTGTGGCATCATAGCTTACAGCAACCTCAAACTCTTGAGCTCAAGACATCCTTCTGCCTCAGCTTCCCAAGTAGCCTGTCACAATGCTCGGCTGATTTTTCTATTTTTAGTAGCGATGGGGTCTCACTCTTGCTCAGGCTGGTCTCGAACTCTTGAACTCAAGGGATCTACCCGCCTTAGCCTCCCAGAGTGCTAGGATTACAGGCACGAGGCACTGTGCCCAGCCAAGGGGATTAACTATGTATTTTAAATTGGTGACTTTACCTTATGGATTCATCTGTTTTATTTCTATCTTTTGTCAGCAGTCCCTGTCTGTGCCTCAGAACCACCTACGCCCTTTGCAAAGTGCAGATGGTTGGACCGCCGGCCCAGGGCTCTGCATCAGGAAGTGTGTGTGTACCATGTGCACGCGCTCATGAGTGTGTCAGGGCAGTGGTGCAGCAGGGGAGGTTCAGACATCTGTATCTTTTTAAACACTTTGTGGTGATCCTGATGCATAGTCAGGGTGATGCTGCAGTAATGTTTGCTGCTCACCAAGGATTTGTAGAAAAATTTGAGATCTGTCAGTTACTTTGTCTAAGTGGCATTAATGTCCTCTGCCACTGTCTTGCCCCGAATGAAGGGCAGACCTTGGAACCAGTAGGTATCGCTTTGCTTTAGGGATGTGGAGTAATTGCCTCAGCCCAGCTCAAATCTGGATTAAAAATGCAGATTTGAGTTAGGGCTTTGGCTAGGGCTGGGTGCAGTGGCTTATACCTGTAATCCTAGCACTCTGGGAGGCTGGGATGGGTGGATCCCTTGAGCTCAGGAGTTTGAGACCAGCCTGAGCAAGAGTGAGACCTCATCTCTAAAAATAACTTGGTGTTGTTGTGGGTGCCTGTAGTCCCAGCTACTCAGGAGGCTAAGGCAAGAGGATTGCTTGAGCCCAAGACTTGAGGTTTCTGTGAGCTGTGACGCCATGGCACTCAGCTCCAGGGCGACTAAGTGAAACTCTGTCCAAAAAAAAAAAATACTGGCTAAATCCGAGAAATGGCAACAGGAGCAGGAGCTTGGTGTTCCTGACCAGATAGTGCACATCCCACCCTCGGTGAGCACGTCTGGGGATCTTTTCCTAGAGCTGAATGTGGGAGCAGCAGGGGCGCAAGGGTTTAGGCCTGGGATCTTGAGCACACTAGGCCCGGCAGATGGCCGACATCGCAGGACCTGGAGGGGAGCAGAGCCCTGGGTGCTCAGAGCAGCGTAAGAAAACGAAGTTGGAGAGAGGAAGGAAGCTGGGGACAGGAAGGCCATGCAGGCGCTGATAGGGAACAGGGCGTGACTCCCATTCGGTGCCGTGCCCTCCCCCATCTCTATGGGGCTGCTGATGTGGGCAGCAGAGCACCTGTAAATGTCAGGGGTCAGAAGTCGGGCAGAAAAAGTTAGGGAAGGGCTTGCCCACCTCCCCCCTTTTATTACAATGCATGCCCCTTGAACAGTTGTTTTGGATGTTTTTCCTCCTAATTTCTTTAAGTGGAAATTCCCATAGGAACATTTAAATGCCCAGAAATGTAACTTGAAAATTATATATTTGACACCATTGAGATGTCGGATAGGTAATTTTATATCCCCTCTAAGAAGTCCATGCAAACTTTCAAAGCCAGCACATATAAACAGTTTATTCTGTGAGGTCTCCCCCCACCTGCCACCCCAAGGCAAATAGCATTTTTTTTTTTTAAGAGATGGAGTCTCACTTTGTCGCCCTTGGTAGAATGCCATGGCGTCACAGCTCATACAACTTCCAGTTCCTGGGCTTAGGCGATTCTCTTGCCTCAGCCTCCCGAGAAGCTGGGACTACAAGCACCCACCACAACACCTGGCTATTTTTTGTTGCAGTTTGGCCATGGCTGGGTTTGAACCCGTCACCTTTAGTATATGGGGCCAGCGCCCTACTCACTGAGCCACAGGCACTGCCCACAAACAGCATTTTATGAACAGCACCAACCTGTTCCTGGTCCCTGATCTTAGACTCTGGAATGTTACCAAGTGGCATTTCCTTGCGATTCCAGCCTAACATGTACATAATCCTGTTGCTCTTAGGAAGAAAGTCACATTTGAGCAACTTCTTAGCCCATTTGCAAACAGCCCAAGATGATAAGCACCGGATTTGAAGGCAATACTTTTGGTTAATTAAAAGTTGAAGTTATATCAAATATGCAGTCTTCTAAATTAAAGCTTAAGCATTTCCTCCAGTATCTTATGGCTGCCTTTCAACATCCTGCCGCAGTTGTTTTGATTCAGGAACATTTGGCACAGCATTAGGCAAACTATTATTAAACCATTGGCTTTCTTTTTAAAAGGAAAAAAAGACCAAGTAACGTGGAGAATTGCTAACGGCAGCTCACTCTGGGCCAGTTCTAGGGTGGCGCTCAGAGGTGGCGTCAAACTCAAGGATGAGACATCAGCTAAGTGCAGATGGGGATAGGTCAGTTGGAGGGGCTGCATCACCCCTCTCATATCTGGATGGGCCTCGAGGGAGCTTTTCCACATTGGAAACATGGCTGTCATAGCCATGGAATATCCTGCACCCTCATGACCACTTCTTAATCACCAGTTGCCTTTGTGTTTGAGACTCTTACATTTAAGAGCTGCCTTTTTTTGCATATTTGCTTACTCAGATGAAGACAGAAATTTTAATATTTTGGGAGGTGTCAAGATGCACAGTTCTCTATTAGAGTGGTTGTGCCTGTCTCCCCACCCTTGGACATTTGGTAATGTCTGGGGACATTTTTGGTTGTCACTGCTATAACAGAATTGCAACTGGTTTCTAGAGGGTAGAAGCCGGGGAAGCTGCTCAGAATCCTACAGTGCATAGAATAGCCCCTCTAGCAAAGGACCATCCAGCCCAAAGTGTCACTGGTACCAAGATGAGAAGCCTTCTCATAAATTGATCATTTTCTTCCCAGTGGCCTTCTGTTTATTTTTAACATTGTCTCAAAGGCAATATTTATTGTAATAAAACCAGTGGCATTCAGGCAAATTAAAGTACTATAAATGAAACTGTTTATTCATAGCTTCCAACATAACAAATTTGTGAGAACTGTTTTGACATCCTTTCATCTATATTTTTAGCTTATAAAAGAAAGTGATGTACATTCTCACGAGGGTGCGGGATATTCCATGGCTATGACAGCCACGTTTCCAATGTGGACATGCTCCCTCGGGGCTCATCTTAAGTCCTATTGGTAATAAATAAAGCATGAGCGTCCTAATTCTCACTTTCTTAAATGTGACATAAAACGGTCAAGGCGTCAGTTTGGCAGGCATTTTTCAAAGTGCATTCTCTTTTCACAGAAAAAATGGACAACCTCACCAAGCAGCTCTTTGATGATGTGCAAAGAGAAGAACGGCAAAGAATGTACGAAGTCCGGTTTGCCTTAAAGCTGCCTCTTCCTTCTCTCTCTGCTGTTTCATGTGTTGCGTCTCAGCTTACTGATAGCGGCTCACAGACATAGTGGGTGTGCAGATTTTTCACTGAGTGTCTTTGAGGTTTGAGAGCCCGGCCCCACAGTGTGCTGTCAGACACTGCCCTGGGGTGGTCCCCCGTGCTTCTGCTGGATGGGAACAGTAGGATCACCAGGAATTTGTTACTGTGTTTTTTTAAAAAAAGGTATTTTTGCTTTATTTTATTTTTATTTTCTTTATATTAAGACAGTGAAAAATTCAGACTATCCACTTGAACTTCCATCATGTCTAGGAAACAAAGTCTCCCTCCCTGTCTCGCCTGTTGTACCTGTTAGCTTGACTTTGTCCCAGAAGACAAGGTCTGTAACCCACCTCACAAAAAAATTAAGACAGGTCCCCATGACCTAGTACCTTTCTTATCTAATATCAAACTCCAGGCAGGGCTCCTCTTTTCTTAAGAAATCAACTCAAAGGTTTTTAGATCTCAAAGTCAGGATGCGTGTGTGCAGTGGTGGGGAGAGAGAATATTCTTGGTCTGTTTAGGGGACTAGAAGGCTCAGGGCTCCTGGGGTGGGGTAGGGTACACAACTTCCCCAGGCAGTTAGCAGGACAGCCCAGGTCTGGGTGAGGAGGCATGATTCTAAAGAGTTAGGGAAAGGAATATCACTGAATAGCTTCAAGAATTAACACGTGTATAAAGTGTTCCACAATCCCATATCAGTTTTTAGATACATCTAATTAACTCATTTACCCTGAAAAATATTTTTCTTTTTTTTTGAGACAGTCTCACTCTGTCACCCTGGATAGAGTGCTGTGGTGTCATCATAGCTCACAGTAACCTCATTCTCTAGGACTCAATCCTCCTGCCTCAGTCTCCCTAGTAGCCTGGCTAGTTTTTTCTATTTTTAGTAGAGATAGGTCTTGCTCTTCCTCAGGCTGGTCTCAACCTCCTGAGCTCAAGCAATCCACCCACCTTGCCTCCAGGAGTGCTAGGATTATAGGCATGAACCACCATGCCTGGCCAAAATATAATTTTCAATGAATTCTCAACTCTAGGAGAGGAGCTCAGCTCTTGACATCTCTCTTGTACTGAGTCCACTTGGGGGTGATTGTTTGAAACGGGCGTGGAGAGCTGGACTGGAGCCAAGTCACTGTGAGCCCTGTGCAGTCCTCACTGGGTCAGGGCTAGGCTAGCCAATGAAGGGAGGAAAACTCTTTGCCTTCTGTAACTCCTTGTACACGTGTCCTCATTAACCTCCCACCTGTAGCTCAGTCTGGTCACTGGCCAGCCAACTGGGGAAGTCTCTGCCCCTGTCACAACCTCGAGAGGTGCCAAGATGCCCACTGTGGGCACACTCCCAGCCAGTTCAGTTTACAGGGCTAAGGTTCTTTTCACAAATTCTTGGGGGCACTGCAGTTCTTTTGGAAAACCTGAAAACAAAGTTTAAAAGTGTGTTAACATGTATAAAAAATCAAACAAATTTATGGGGAAGGCAGCTCTCTTCCTTGGAGTTTTCTCTTTGTGTAAGGTATCCAATGAGCTGAGCTGAGAGCCCACCTAGGAGAATGATTCACAGAGCACCAGAACTGGCTCCGTTCTGACTGGGCCCCTGTGGGCTGGGCTGCGCTTTGGTTATTTCCTTAGTTAATTATCACATATTTTGAGCAATCTTCTCATAAGGAATTGGGTTTCTATGGACTTTGGACAGCTAGATGTGCTGTAGTTTATCCGTAAGTTTTTAAAGGACTAGATCCCTAGACATACATATTGGATGGTTCTGATGTTCTTTGGTGACAAAATCTCACTTGTCACCTTTGGTAGAGTTCCATGGCATCATAGCTTACAGTAACCTCAAACTCTTGGGCTCAAGTGATCCTCTTGCCTCAGTTTTTCATTTTTAGTAGTAGAGAGGGTCATACTCTTGCTGAGGCTGGTCTCAAATTACTGAGCTCAAGCGACCCACTCGCCTCAGCTTCCCAGAGTGCTAGGATTACAGGCATGAGCCACCACCCCTAGCTTTATTTTTTAATTTTTTATATTTCTGAGACAAAGTTTCACTCTGTTGCCCAGGCACCCATCAGCCTAGCTCACAGCAACCTTAAACTTCTAGGTTCAAGTGATCCTCCTGCCTCTCTAGTAGCTGGGAACACAGGCACTGGCCACGGTGCTTAGCTAGCTTTTCTATTTTTAGTAAAGACAGGGTCTTGCTCTTGCTCAGGCTGCTCCTCAACTCCTGAGTTCAAGCCATCCTCCTGCCTCGGCTGCCCAGAGTGCTGGGATTACAGGCATGAGCCACCACACCTGGCCTTTTGTTTTTAGTTTTTAAGGGTACCCATTTATTGTATCTCATAACAAGAGGTACAGGCATAGATGGGCTTAGATCCCTTTCCTGAGGTTCTCTGGGTCCTCCGCTCTCCAGGAACACAGATTTTTGCGTTCCTGAAGCTCTTTCACACAGCTTCTGACCATCGTCTCAAAGAGCAGTGTTGTTACTCAGGCCTTACCTGGGTGCTCAGTATGACAGGCCAACAGATTCAGGGCACAGCCAGCACGACTGTCACCAAGCATTGGTGATCAGGGCAGCACCACTCAGCACAGAGCCCGCAAATGGCATTATTACCACTATTAACCTGGCTGAGGGCACCATGGGCATCTCTCGGCCTCTGTGACGGGGCTGGCGGGAAGGCATGCCTCACCTCTGCAGGCTACCCTGGTTGTGCTCAGGGTGGCAGTGGTGGGAAGTGCCAGCCATCACAGAATGAGGGGGAGCCCAGGTAGCAATTAAGTGGGGATAAATAGCCATTACCAAGGAGGCCTGACAACTGCAGGAGACCGCAGTCTATTCACTGGCAACTGCTTATTTTCCCATTGATCCTTGGCGGGATAGGGCCTTGCCTTCTGCAGCGCCCTAAATAACAGGCTCGCAAAGCCCAGTGCTAAGAGGTGGCATCTGAGAAGAATCCGCTCAGGTCTTCCTGTCTGTTTCATCTTAAGGCCTGCCAGGAGAAGAGATAATTACGGGTCTGAGATTTCATTCCCTCATAGACAATGGAGGGATCAACGCATGCCTCTCTGAATCAGATTAAAAAATGTTTAAAAGGTTTCAGCTCAGGAGGGTAGCAGCGTTTCCCACAGGTTTCAGTTGGATGAAAAAGGAAGGGGAGAGATTGAGAAGGAAGAAAGGAAGGAAGGAAAGGAAACGACGTTCATAAAAACAGAAATAATCAACTCCTTGGAGGGTGCTAAACAGATTTTGCTTTTCTATTGCCTCCCACTGTGTCCCCCTCACCCCTCCGGAAAACCTCCTCTGTCTTCCCCTTGGCTTGTCACACAAAAGGCTCCCATTCAGGACTTATTCCACGTGCAGCCCAGACTCCCTGTGAAGCCCTAGCCCTTCAGGCAGGTCGCTGCCCTGCATGGGGGTCCTTTAAGTCAGGTTGGCCTGTGCCTTCAACCCTCTGCTGAACCTGCCTTTGGAGTCTGGAAAAGACACGGTTTGGGTCTCTTTGGGGAGGTGACACAGTTTAGGGTTAAACGTGCAGGGTTCCAGAACTGGATTACTGCATCCGACTCTATCTTCTATGTTCACTAGTGTTGACCTTGAGCAGGCTATGTACTTTTGAGCTTCAACTCCTCGTGACCTTTTCTGGAAAATAAAGAGAGCGGTGCCTTTCTCTTGAGCTAGTTTCTGGGCTCTGATGAGAAAATACATGTAAAAACTCTCAGTTCATAGCAAGCACCAATTGCTATGAATTTTCCCCATTCCAGTGAAGGGAATACCTAGTTCAAGGCCAAGGGTCCAGGGATGATGGAGATAAGTTAAGGAGACAGGGTGTCACTACTTTTTGTCAGCGACAAAACTTTTTATAGCAGTGCCACATAATGTGTTCCCGTTGAAAAATATTTCCTATTGAAATCTGAGATATTATTTTCTAAAACCTAAATCATAAATTTGTATATTACTTTTATTGTTTTCCTCACAATAATCATGTATTGCTTTTATAATAAGTTTAAGAAAACTATAAGATTTTGGAGTAAGGTGAGAAGAAAAAGAGAAGGTGGAGGGAGAGAGATGAATAAAACTTAGTCTAAGCCAGAAAGGAAGTCTCAGCATACCAACTCTTTTTTTTTTTTTGGAGACAGAGCCTCAAGCTGTCACCCTGGGTAGAGTGCTGTAGCATCACAGCTCACAGCAACCTCCAATTCCTGGGCTCAAGCCAGTCTCTTGTCTCCACCTCCCAAGTAGCTGGGACTACAGGTGCCCACCACAATGCCCAGCCATTTTGTGGTTGCAGCCATCATTGTTTTTTTTTTTTTTTTTGGAGGGTCCAGGCTGTATTCGAACCCGCCAGCTCAGGTGTACGTGACTGGCGCCTTAGCCCCTTGAGCCACAGGCGCTGAGCCACCAACTCTTTTCATCTTTATTGAGGTATAATTGGCAAATTAATATTGCATATATTTAAAGTGTACAAAGTGATGTTTTGTTTGTTTGTTTTCTTTTTTTGAGACAGAGTCTTGCTATGTCACCCTCAGTACTGTGCTGTGGCGTCACAGTTCACAGAAACCTCAAACTCTTGGGCTTAAGCAATTCTCTTGCCTCAGTCTCCCAACTAGCTAGGACTACAGATGCCCACCACAATGCCCAGCTATTTTTTGTTATTGTTGTAGTTATTGTTGTTTTTTTTGCAGGCCCCAGGCTGGGTTCGAACCTGCCAGCCAAGGTGTTTGCGGCCGGCACCCTAGCTGCTGAGCTACAGGCGCTGAGCCCAAAGTGATACAGTGTAAAATGATCATCACAATCAAGCTAATTACCATCCCATCCGTCACATAGTTACTTTTTTTCATTGTGAGGACTTAACTCTTCTGTGATGGTTTTAAGACCAGAGTCACTGGCAAGGGACCTGAGTCTGGTCACAATGGCTGTCCCAAGATCTGAGTGGGCTGTCAGGAGCTTATGCAGATTCACAGAAGCTGTAGCTATTAGCCTGGCAAAGCTCTGATCCACAGAACAAAGCCTCACTCAAAGGCTGTGAATTGGTGTCAGGCTACATGTGGAATCAGAAGAGCCACATCCAAGATCTGGCTTCTGAATTTGACTTGCTTTGCATTCTTGAGAAATTCTCTGAACCTTTTTGATTCTCATGTTCTTTGCCCCCAGAATGAGGATACAAGCAGATACCTCAAGGGGTTATCATGGATATTAAAGGGATTATATGTGTGGAAATCATCTATAGATTATTAAGCTATACGTGAGGTCTAATAATTAAGTTTGTGAACTTACCACCATGCACTTAGGTTGGCAGCACTGTACAAATAACTGGGTAAGGTTTCATAACCTTGGCCTATCAGTGTCACACAGTTATGTTCATTTCAACGTGTGGTGGTGTCTTGCTGAGTAGCGTTAATTATTTGTTGTTGAGTGCTTTTGCCTACTGTGATAAGAATGTTGGAGTTTGAATTAGAGCAATGAACATTCATAAATTTCTTTTTCTTTCTTTCTTTTTTTTTTTAGATAAAATCTCACTTTGTTGCTCTTGGTAGAGTAATATGGCATCACAGCTCACAGCAACCTCAAACTCTTGGCCTCGAGCAATTCTTTTACCTCAGCCTTCCAAGTAGCTAGGACTACAGGTGCCCGCCACAATGCCTGGCTATTTCTAGAGGAGTCTTACTCTTGATCAAGCTGGTCTCGAACTCGTGAGCCCAGGCAATTCACCCGCCTCGGCCTTCCAGAGTGCAGGGATTGCAGGCATAAGCCACAGCACCTAGCCCATAAATTTCTTATTAAACTTGACAAGAGAGAAAGTGAAATCAGGGACATGTTAACCCAAGTTTATGGGAAAAATTCAATGAAGAAGAAGCAGGGTACAAATGGATTTAAATGTTTTTCTGAGGGGAGAGAAAGTGGCACTGATGAAGAGAGCTCAGGGTGGTCAATAATAAGCAAAACTGATGAAAACAGTGCAAAAATTTGTCTAATTTTGTGTCATAATTGTCAACTGTTTGTGAGAAGCAGAGCAGACCAAGTAAACATTAATAGAGAAACAGGAAAAATCTTTTTTTTTGAGACAAAGCCTCATTTTGTTGCTCTGGGTAGAGTGCTATGGCATCATTGCTCACAGCAACCTCAAACTCTTGGGCTCAAACGATTCTCCTATCTCAGCCTTCAAGTAGCTGGGGCTACAGGTGTCCACCACAACACCCCACTATTTTTAGAGATGGGGTCTGGCTCTTGCTCAGGCTGATCTTGAACCTGTGATCTCAGGCAATCCACCTACTTTGGCCTCCCAGAGCGCTAAGATTACAGGTGCGAGCCACTGTGCCCAGCCTAGGAAAAATCTTAACTGAAAATATGAGCAAATAATTCATGGCTCTTGCATCATGACAACACGCTGTGTATGAGGAAGTTTTTAGGCAGGAAACAAATAACTGTATTGAAACATCCTCCCTACTCACCTGATCTAGCCGCCAATGACTTTTTTCTCTACCAAAAGATAAAAGAAATGTTGAAAGGAAGACATTTTGACGACATTCAGGACATTAAGTGTAATACAATGGTAGCTTTGATGGCCACTCCAGAAAAAGAGTTCCAAAATTGCTTTGAATGTTGGACTATGTGCTGGCATTGGTGCTTAGCTTACCAAGGGGAGTACTTTGAAGGTGACCCTCGTGATATTCAGCAAGGAGATATATCAAACTTTTTCTAGGACAAGTTTGCAAACTTAATTGTCAGATCTTATCTAAGGATAAATTACAAAAGTGTGTTGAATTTGTAATTGGAAGGTCTGGTCCTCATTTCCCTTCTGCTGATCTGAACATCAGATATCTGCTACGTAAAAGGGGCTTGGACACCTTCCACCTCTACCTTAGAGGGTTGTTTGGGATGATGTCCAGTCTACTCAGAGGACATGGAAGTGCTATGGCTGTGGAGCAGGTAAATTGTAATGCAAGAATAAATGGCTTTTATTTGTGTTTTTCCATTGGAATTGCTGCACCAATGACTAGACAATTCATAAAGAACAGATATCGCTGCACAGTGCCTTGCCTCGATAGTTACTTGATTAATAGAAATGATTCTGATTAATTTCATCGCATCACTCCCTGGTAAGCAACTATAATGGTTTCTTATTGGCTACAAGATAAAAATCCAAGCTCCTCCTTCAACCTTGTAATCTCTTCCTAGTCTGATACTACCCATGTAAAAAAAGAAAACAACAAATCTTGATTGAGGTGCTATAGGTGCCACCTATGAAGTCAAATTTGTTTATTTTTTTTCTAATGGCTAATATTTTTGTATCCTACCCAAGAAATTTTTGCTAATCTCTGGATTGCGTTTTGTTTTGTTTTATTTTCTGGAAGATTTCAGGGTTGGGCTTTTGTATTGGGTCTGTGGTTCATCTCAAATTAATTTCATGTGTGAAGTAAAATTGGGTTGGAGTTAATATTTTTTTCTTTTTTGCAGTTTTTGGCCGGGGCCAGGTTTGAACCCACCACCTCCGGTATATGGGGCTGGCATCTTACTCCTTTGAGCCACAGGCGCCACCCTAATATTGTTTTCTTCAAAGAATACAATTGTGGCTCGGCACCTGTGGCTCAATGGGCTAAGGTGCCAGCCACGTACACCTGAGCTGGTGGGTTCGAATCCAGTCTGGGCCTGCCAAGCAACAATGACGACTGCAACCAAAAAATGGCTGGGCATTGTGGCAGGCACCTGTAGTCCCAGCTA
>CAUYON010149237.1:0-22914 GCA_963573935.1 Arctocebus calabarensis
CCTAGTAGCTGGGACTACAGGCGCCCGCCACAGCGCCCGGCTATTTTTTTGTTTTGCAGTTCGGCCGAGGCCGGGCTTGAACCCGCCACCTTCGGTATATGGGGCCGGCGCCCTACTTGCTGAGCCACAGGAGCCGCCCCCTTGTAGCTTTTAAAAGGCTTGTGTTTATTTTTATTTTATTTTATTTTTTTGAGACTAAATCTCATTCTGTTGCCCTAGAGTGCTATGATGTCATAGCTCATAGCAACCTCATACTTCTGGGCTTAAGTGATCCCCCTGCCTAAGACTCCCAAGTAGCTGGGACTACAGGTGCCCACTATAACACGCAGTTAGTTTTTCTATTTTTAGTAGAGATGGGATCTCACTCTTGCTCAGACTGGCCTTAAACTCATGAGCTTAAGCAATCTACCTGCCTTGGACTCCCAGAGTGCTGGGATTACTAGAGTAAGCCACCATGCCCAGTCTTGAAAGGCTTTTTTAAGACAGCGGTTCAGTTGATATTGTATTGTTTGTTCACTTAATACTGGCAAATCACTACTGTGGTGCCTGGGTTGCTATGTCTGTCATGTAATTACTCCAGGGTCCTCCCACAAAGGGGACCTATTTAAGAGCCTTATATGTTTAGCAGCTATCCCTCGAATTCATTTAAATGAGGGTGACCTAGTCCATATATGTTTACATTAATTTTTCTATACAGAAGGTGCCCAAAAATGTATACAAATTTTAAGAAAGGAAAAAAACCTTACTAAAATTGTTATACTCACTATATACTGATAACACAAGCTGAATACAAGTCTCGTTTGACTTCTGCAATTACAAGAGGTGTTCAACTTGGTTACCATCAGCGTCCAGATGCTTCTGATTATGGCAAACTACTGCTGGAGCTACACTGACCACTTGTATTGCCATGAGTGCCCTTTCAGTTTCTTCCTGAAATACCATTGTAGCCAGTTTTCTACAGTACACTACATCCTTTAAGGTCCACCATAAGTAGAAGAATGTGGGGGAAATTCAGCCACACCTTTTGTCCTTTCCATTGTCCTGGCAAGCTCTCATTGAGGTGAGCTATCACTTCTTGGTACATGTAATAATGTTGTGATGAAAACTTTTCTATTTTGCTATTTTAAGAATGTTTATACTTGTTTTGATAACTCCTGCTTCATGTTTGGGTAGACTGTGGTGAGCATATAAACTGTTCCAATACCATAGTAGAAGAAACAGAACTTGTTGCTGTGCAGGGCCTCTGGATCTTTCTTTGTGGACATCGTACACAGTACTATGCATCTCAAACTTACTATGAAATTGTAATGTGCCTTTATTAGACGTGTTGGAGGTTCTGTTGCATACTCACACCTCCATTATTGTTATACTGACACTATGTTCTCAAATTTCAAATACTGCTTCAAAATGGTCTTGTACTCTCCTACAACTGAACCATGCTTCTGCCATTTCCTTTGACTGTCCTGTCTCTCACACGATGATGCTAACTTTCATTTGATTAACACCATGTTTTGAGCAACCATCATACAACACATTGCTACCATAATTCAACTCAACTTCGAAAAGTAATACATAGATAACATCTCTTAAATTGTGTTAGGGCTGGGCTTAAGTCTTAAATAAAACCACCAAGACTTAAGGCGCGGTGGCTCACACCTGTAATCCTAGCACTCTAAGAGGCTGAGAAGGGTGGATTGCTTGAGCTCAAGTTCAAAACCAGCCAAAGCAAGAGTGAGGCCCTGTCTCGAAAAAAATAGCTGGGCATTGGGGTGGGCACCTATAGTCCCAGCTACTCCAGAGGCTAAGGTAAGTGAATCACTTGAGCCCAGGAGCTTGAGGTTGCTGTGAGCTATGACGCCATGGCATTCTACCCAGGGCAGCAAAGTGAAACTCTTTCTCAAAAAAGAAAAGACAAATGTGTATACATGTTTTTGGCACCCCCAGTATGTATCATAATATACGTAGTCACCTGCATGTGATATGTTTCCTTGTCTATCTAAATATATCCTTTCTCCAACCATTTCAGCATATCACTGAATTGCTTTAACGATTTTTTAATGGCGCTTCAAAGCTAGAAGTGGTGTGAAGGTTACATAGTCCAATGCTCTTTATTTATTATTCTTATTTATTTATTTATTTATTTTGAGACATAGTCTCATTTTGTTGTCCTTGGTAGAGTGATGTAATGTCACAGCTCACAGCAACTTCCAGCTCTTGGGCTTAGGTGATTCTCTTGCCTCAGCCAAGTAGCTGGGACTACAGGAGCTCACCACAACGCCTGGCTTTTCTTTCTTTCTTTCTTTCTTTTTTTTTGGGTTGCAGTTTGGCTAGGGACGGGTTCGAACCTGCCACCCTCGGTATATGGGGCCAGCACCCTACTCACTGAGCCCTAAGAGCTGCCCTGCATTTATTCTTTATTTTTAACATAGTGAAAAGGTTGGCAAACTATGGCTATCTTACCTGACACCTGTTTTTATAAGTGAGTTTTATTAGACCACAGCTATATTCATTTGTTTACATTTGTCTGTAGCTGCTTTCTTGTTACAGTGGCAGAGTTGAATAGTTGCTGTGATGATCTTATGGCTTTTAAAGCCAAAAATATTTACTTGCTGTCGCTTTACAGAAAAGTTTACTGATGCCTGGTAAGTTCCACCTGAATTTATTCAGAGACAATATTTCACTATCTTACAAATGGCTAACATGAAAAAATGCTCATCGTCCCAATTATTAGAGAACTGCAAATCAAAACAATCCTGAGATATCTAACCCTAGTGAGAATGGCCCACACCACAAAATTTCAAAACTGTAGATGCTGGCATGGATCTGGAGAGAAGGCAATACTTTTATACTGCTAGTGGGACTGCAAATTAATACAACTTTTTGGAAGGAAGTATGGAGAATCCTCAAAGAACTCAAACTAGACCTCCCATTTGATCCGGTAGTCCCATTACTGGGCATCTACCCAGAAAAAAAAAATCCTTTTACCATAAGGACACTTGCACTAGACTGTTTATCGCAGCTTAATTTACAATCGCCAAAATGTAGAAACAGCCTAAATGCCCTTCAACCCAGGAATGGATTAACAAGCTGTAATATATGTATATAGTGTAGCATGGAATACTATTCAACCACTAAAAAAGATGGAGACTTTACATCTTTTGTATTAACCTAAATAGAAGTGGAACACATTATTCTTAGTAAAGAATTTCCTCATTCTGATATGAGGACAATTAATGACCTAGTATACAGTGGGGGGTGGAGGAAGGGGAGAGCAAAGAGAGGGAAGTAGGGAGCAGGGTGGGGGGGTCACGGTGTGTGTGACACACCTTTTGGGGATGAGACACAATTATAAGAGGGATTTTACCTAACAAATGCAATCAATGCAACCTGGTTCTTTGTATACGAGATGAATCCCCAATTAAAAAAAAATTTCACTGTCTTTCAGAGACAGTCATATTTAGAAAGTTCTATTTATATTAAGCAAAAATCTTCTCTTTTAAATACCCTTCCTGAATACATGATAGTCTTTTAGGAATTTGAACACAGCATTCATGCTTGTTTTTATCTCTATTCGTTTACATTCTATTCTCAGTCTTCCTAGTCCTAAAATCTGTAATTTACTCATTTTACACTTGAATGTCTGATGAAATTCAGTTTTAAAACTTTTACCTATCTTTGTTTCCTGTCATTATTCCTCAGGCATTGAAACAATTTAATGTTCGTGGTGTTGTGATTGACTCAGAGTGTTTCTTTTATGTTTTTATTTTTTCTTTAAAATTTTACCTTGTAAATCACTTGTACTGGGCACTCAACTGTGTTGTTATTACTGTAAATATGAGCTAAGTTCATTATCTGTTTAGGCAGCCATATTACACTAGTGGCAATTATTGGACTTAAACTGAAAACCACTAAGCCTTTTTATATACCTTGTCAATAAATCAGATCTTCATCTTGTGCTGAACCCATGGCAGGACTTTTACTATGAGATTCCATTGTATTAGATTTAGCCTATTGTGCCAATATGTTGAGAAGTTTTTGCATCTTGATTTTGTTATTCAAATATTTACTGTTCCGCTTAGCTCTTCATCATGTGAGGGTTTGATAGCACTGAGTTACTTGATCAATCTTACTATGTTTGCTTGGTCATTATTGAACACAAGTAAAATTGTTCTGGGAATTTCTCTCAGTGTTTACAGTAGATTGACTTATTGCTCAGTAAATATTAATTCCCTACCCTTTCTCTTGAAGTGAAGTATACATCCCTGCCTTCCTTACTTTGCATTTGGTCATATGAATTGTTTGGGCCAATAGAATGGAGATGAAAATGACCGTAGGCCATTTCTAAAATGAGGGTTTAAAAGGCATAGCAAGTTTCTTCCATCTTTCTTATTACATCTACCACTTACTATAAGCACTTGCCCCAGGTAATTACTTTCCCTTCAGACGGGGTCCCAGAATGAAAGATACCTAAAGGAGACCTGAGCTTGACCTGCAACTTAAAGCAAAGATGCTCCAGCCAACCTGCAGATCCATTAGCAAGAAATTAGCATTTACTGTTGTAATCCATTTTCCTTTTAGGAGTTGTGACATAGCATTGATAGAGCAATAGCTGACTCATATGTATTACCAAGCCATTCAGTTTTGGGGGAGTTGTCTCTGAAATGCCTATTACTGGTAAATAACAAATTAAGCAAGTACTAAACCATTGTGAAGGTAAAAGGAGATCAGAGATAAATTTTGGGTCCCATAAGTACTGAGGTACATGGTATGAGGTGAGGGACCCCTCTGAACAATGAACTACAGTTGTTAAATAGGATGTGCAGATATACCCTACTGCTCTAGCTACACCTCATATGCTTTGGGTCAAATTTTTACTTTTTTGATGTTTGATTTCATACTACTATCAAAATTTTTTATTACTTCTGTATTTTTTTTCTTCTGTGATTTTTTTATTTTTTTACTTCCTACCCTTTTGTGAATGGTTTCACAGAAGATCTATACTATGTAAAGAAATAACACAGAGGGCGGTGCCTGTGGCTCATCTAGTAGGGTGCTGGCCCCATGTACCGAAGGTGACGGGTTCAAACCCAGCCTCAGCCAAACTGCAAAACAGAAAAATAGCTGGGTGTTGTGGTGAGAACCCCTGGAATTGGAGGTTGCTGTGAGCTGTGTGATGCCACGGCACTCTACCAAGGGTGATAAAGTGAGACTCTGTCTCTACAGAGAAAAAAAGAAATAACATAGAATAAGACCATTAGAGTTCTAATTCTACTTCTGGCGTTTGTTAACATAATTACCCTATGTAAGTTGCTTAAACTATTTCCTCCTTTACATAGTCAGATTAATAACACACAGTTGTTGTTCAGCTTAAATGAGATAATAAAGTTAATTAGCTAAGCATTATTTATATATATAGTCATTTAGCACAGTGGTTCTCAACCTTCCTAATGCTGCGGCCCTTGAATACAGTTCCTTTGTGGGTCGTGACCCACAGGTTGAGAACCGCTGGTTTAGCAAATATTTACTCAGTGAATTCTGAGGGTTACAGTGCTTTTTGCATTATAAAAAAGTCAACACATCTTATAGCATTTTGATAGTCATAGTCCTAGAAAGCACTTGTGGATGTCATGTTGATGCCAAAGAGAAAGGGTTCCATTTCTATTTGTGGAAGAAGGAGCCTAAATATTTTTGAAACTATAAATCATGGAATACTTTTTAGATGTGTTTTATGTTATATCATGTCTTAATATATAATACTTGATTTCAGGACTTCTCTTTTGCTTTCTCCTTGGCGGTGGCTATTACTATCTATGGCCAATATTTTTTGTTCTATGGATATGAATCCAAAACAATGTATAAGAAGATTGCTTGTTTTCTGTTTCCTGTTATAAATCCAAATACATATTATATTATTTAGTATTATGGGTGACTGTATTCCTTTTGTTTGTTTGTTTTTAATTGAAACAGAGTCTTACTATGTCACCCTCAATAGAGTGCTTTGGTGTCATAGCTCACAGGAACCTCAAACAAACTCTTGGGCTTAGGCAATTCTCTTGCCGCAGCCTCCCGAGCGCCCACCACAACGCTTGGCTATTTTTTGGTTGCAGTTGTCGTTGTTTAGCAGGCCCGGGCTGCAGTTGTCGTTGTTTAGCAAACCCGCCACCTTCGGTGTATGTGGCTGGTGCCTACTCACTGAGCTACGGGTGCCAAGCCAGGTGACCGTATTCTTTTCTTGTAACCTTGGATAAGTTATAATTTGAAAAAAAAAAAAATGAAGCTAACAACTGTTCTTTCCCATTATTTGGCTAAATAGTGTCTACAAGATGTTTTGAGATTCTGTTTCATAAGACTATTTTTATTTTATTTAAGAAATAATGGTGGTTTTAACAATTCAAATAATACAGTGAAACATAAAGTAAAATTAATTGCCTTCTGTTTCTTTTCAGATATACCCATATGTTTGGTATGAATCTTTTCCTGTTATATGTGCTCATTAATATGTGGGGGTGTTTTTTTTTTTTGGTCAGGCAGCTCACACCCATAATCCAGCACTGTGGGAGGCAGACGTTGGAGAATCACTTAGGGCCGGGAATTCAAGACCAGCTTGATCAACATAGTGAGACCTTGTCTTAACTAAAAAAGAAAAAAGAAAGTAGCCAAGCATGGTGGTAGTCCCAGCTACTGAAGAGGCTGAGGCAGGAGAATTGCTTAAGAGTTTAAGGTTACAATGAGCAATGTTTGCACCACTGCATTCCATCCAACCTGGGCAACAGAACAAAACCTAGTATCTTAAAAAAATGTATGTATTTTTTGTCATTTGTAAAAATGTTGGATTATATTCAAGTTTATTCTGCATCTTGACTTTCATATTTATCATTGCTATTTTCCTCAAGAGAATATATATAGATCTCATTTTTATTGACAACATCATAATTCACATTGTGGATATAAATTATTTAATATTCACATTGGTTAATCTACATTCTATTGATTTAAGTTATTTAAAACAACTAGAAGACCACAGACCAATATCCCTTATGAAGATAGATATAAAAATCCTCAACAAAATACTAGCAAACTGAATCTCACAGCACATCAAAAAAGTAATTTGCCAAGATTGAGTAGGTTTCATCCTTGAGATGCAAGAATGATTTAGCCGAAATAAATTCATAAATGTGATTTACTACATAAAGAGGGTATTGCTCTGTTGCGTAGGTTGAAGTATGGTGTCCTTATAGCTCACTGTGGCCTCAAACTCCTGGGCTCAAGCAGTTTGCCTGCCTCAGCCTCTAGAATTGCTGGGACCACAGGTGTGAGCCACTGCACCTAGCCTGTATTATTATAATATATACCAAGGTAATAATGTACACCTTAGATGAGACTCTTGGTAGCAAACAAACCTAAAATATCATGTGGTTTATGAAAACAAAGGTTTGTATTTTGTTCAATTTTTTAATATATTGTAGGTTGGCAATGGCTCACCCCCACATTGTCATCCCATTATCTTTATTTTGGGACCCATTCTGAAGGAGTAACCTATATATGAAATTTTGTAAATGGAAAAGAGAGCTTGGAAAAACATGTCCTAACTCTTACAGCTTCCACTTCAAAGACGTTTAATGTATCATTTCTGTTCATAATTAGATCAACCAAGGCAAGGCAGAGTCAAGTATGATGTTGCTGGTATGGGAAAAAACATACATACATATATATAAATATATATTTATATATTTATGTATATACACACACATATATACACTTAATAACTGAATTATTGAGATATACTTCAGTCATACAATTTACCCTTTAAAAGTGTATAATTCAGGGCAGTGCCCATGGCTTAAGGGAGTAGGGCGCTGGCCCCATATGCTGGAGATGGTGGGTTCAAACCCAGCCCCGGCCAAAAACCACACACACACACACAAAGTGTATAATTCAAAGGCATTTAGTATATTCACAGAGTTGTGCAACCCTCATGACAATTTTAAAACATTTTCATTACCCCTAAGTGAAACCCGTACCTATCAGCAGTCTCTCTAATCTTTAAAGAACTTTAATTCTAGAGAGAATTGTTAAATCACATGTTAGATCAGGTCAATTAAATACTGCCATTTTGAAACTGAGGAATCTGATGACTTCACTCAAAAACCGGAACCAATGATAACATAGCAATGGTTAATAAATACTAGAGACAGTCTTCCCTTGTCACCAAAGGTTGTACTTCAGATCTGATGGGTTTCTATCTTTAGTCTGTTTCATTGTGCCTCTGAATAAAAAAGAAAAATGCTACATGAGGCCAGGAATGGCAGCTTATGCCTGTAATCCTAACACTCTGTGTGGCTGAGGTGGGTGGATTGCCTGAACTCCTGAGTTTGACCAGCCTTAGCCATAGTGAGACCTCATCTCTAAAAATAGCTGGGCGTTGCGGCAGGCACCTGTAGTCCCAGTTACTCAGGAGGCTGAGGCAAGAGAATCGCTTAAGCCCATGAGTTGGAGGTTGCTGTGAGCTGTGATGCCACGGCACACTATTGAGGGTGACAAAAGTAATATTTTAAAAAACAAACAGACTATGTACATGAAATAAGAATGCTTCTATTCCTGCTTTGCCAGAGAATATTTTCTCTCATCTTATAAGATGAAGTAGTCAGAAAAGAAGATTTGAAATGTTCCCAATGCAAAGAAATGATAAATATTTGAAGTGATAGTGTAAATACTCTGATTTGATCATTACACATTGCAGGCATGTATCAATACATCATAAATATATATATTTATATGAAATATATATGTACAATTATTATGTACCATCAAAAATAAATATTTTTAAGAACAAAAGTTTATAAATGTATATATCTTATCAGTAAGGGAAGGTGTAACCAGCAGAGAAGACTTGATACTGATAAGCAAGTAGAGCTGCTCAACCAGGGGAGCTTGAGTAAGAGGACGGAACAATCTGTGTTTAGTGTTTGAGAAATATACATTAAACACACACACGTGAGAACACTCTGCCTACAGTAAAAACAACAACAAATCCCCCCCAAAAAACAAAAAAACCCCCAAAAGAAACAAAACCCCCCAGACTCTTTGCTTGTTTTTCCACATGATTGCTGAACAATTAGAGCTTCTACTAGGAGCCCTTCTCCAGTTCCTGGGAAAATAGCTGGGTTGGCTGGTATTTGCATAATCGTCTTTAGGGCTATTGTGGGTGGGTTTGGGCTGCTGACACAGAGCTGCAGATTGGCCACCTGTCCAAAACAAATGAACTCAGCCTTTGTGCAGCATTATCTGATTCTCTATGGTGTTATTTCTAGGTAATGAATAATTTGGTTAAAATATTATGAAACTATTATTTAGGAAATATTTGTCTTGAATTTAAATTCTTTATTTTGGGGGGAGAGAAATTTCCTCCTTTTCCCACTAGCATAACTATATATTTCCATGCTTTTTCTGACATCATTTTCTGTTTTTGTGAAATTATTCTCATGAATATTAATTAGGGAAGTGAGAATTTAGAAAGAAACCTCAAAATGATTTATATTCACCTTCGTGTAAATTTAAATTGTGTTGTCTTTTTTAGCAATCCATTTTACTTATGAGGAATAATCAGTTAAACATATAAAGTCAGTAAAGAAAGAAGAAATATGTATCTAAGGCCTTGAAACAGTAACCAATCCTACTTTATTCATTTTCCTTGATAATTAGTCCAGTGCCTTGTATGTGAATTTAGGAAGTTTTTGTCCTAATAATGCATACATTTCTTTTCTTTCTTTCTTTTTTTTTTTTTTTGTAGAGACAGAGTTTCACTTTATCACCCAAGGTAAAGTGCCATGGCGTCACACAGCTCTCAGCAACCTCCAATTCCTGGGTTTAGGCGATTCCCTTGCCTCAGCCTCCCAACTAGCTGGGACTACAGGCGCCACCACAACGCCTGGCTATTTTTTTGTTGCAGTTTGGCGGGAGCCGAGTTTAAACCCGCCACCCTCGATATATGGGGCCGGCGCCCTGCCCACTGAGCCACAGGCATCGCCAATAATGCATACATTTCTATGTTGAGTAATTTTATCATTTATATTCAGCTTGTGATAAATGTACACATTTGCATTCAGATTATTTTTAAAACTTACATGTGACATGATACTGATATTTCTTATACAAAATAAACAACTGAATTGAAGTGTTAAACTTAACTTATAATTAATAGATCCTATAATTGTAATATACACATAACAAAGGTCTCAACATAAAATAAGTGGTCAATGAAGTAATAAACTTTTAATTACTCGCCAGAGGGAAATTTTGGGCAAAATTTATCTGGTTATGATAGTAATCACTTCTGGTAGTTCTCATTAAATATTTATTAAATGAATGAAAGATTGAATGCCGCTAAAAGGCATTGTTGAGTACCTATAGTAGTGTACACATCAAGTACTTTATATGTGTATTTTTTACTTCATTTGGTTATCAAAAGCTTTTTGAGATAGTTGGTATTGTCCTTTTTTTTTTTAATAGACTAATTTTTGGAAAGTTTTTGATGTACATTTGTTAACATTTGATGAATCTGACACACATCGTCACCCAAAGTTCATGATACATTAGGGTTCATTCTTGGTGTTGTACATTCTATGGGTTTTGATAAATGTATAATGACATGTATCTTCCATTGGAAGGTGTACATAATGAGTCACTATGAAAGTTTTGAGATACACAGAAATCAAAAAACATAAAATCCACATGAACAGAAATTGATGAAGTCCTCCCAGCAACACAGATAAGCTAAGCAAGTTGAAACTTGTATGAGTGAGTCAGGTAGAAAGGCTGTGGACTGTCCTGGAAGTGAAATAATGGACCATAACAAAGTCTGTCTCAAAACTTTCATAGTGACCTACATACATACAATCATACATAGTGGTTTCACTGCCTTAAAATCTTATGTACTGTCCCTCTCCCCATCAATCCTTGGCAACCACTGATCTTTTACTCTCTTCATAGTTTAGCCTTATCCAGAATGTCATATAAATGGAAACACACAGTATGTAGCCTTTTCAGTTTGGCTTCATCCAGTTTATAATATGCCTTTAGGGTTCCTCCATGTCTTTTCATGACTTCATAGCTCTCTCTCTTTTTTTTTTTGCTTTGAATAATATTCTGTTGCCAGATACAACGTAGTTGATCCATATACCTGTTGAAGTATTATTTATTTTATAAGTGATGAGAATGAAACTGAAATCCAATGACTTGCCCAACTTCACATATATGTTAATAATGTATGTCGAGTCTAAGATTAAAGCTCATGATCTAAATCAGTCACTAAAGTAGGTTGTTAACATTGTCAAGTGTGTAAAAGATGATTATGTAGAGAGGAGTTTTTAGCAGCACCCTTTTTGGCCTTTGTGTGTTGCAGTGTACAGCAGTTTTCATCTGATTAAGTATATTTACGGATGATATTCCCTAAACTATCTCATAGTCTGTGTAAATAGCTTTAGAATATCACTGGAGAAATTTTTAAAAGCTCATATTGAAGAACCTACTAACTCAAGCACAAATATCAAAGAGCAGAGAAGCCATTTCTTCTTGTAAAAGCTGTTCATCAGCTTAGTCACTTAGTAAAAATAATGATATCCTGAAGAGACCTGAAATGAAGTAAGCCAAGAATAATATCTGATTTCCTGGAAGACCATTTAATAATAAATTTGTAGTGATTTTCATAAAGATGAACTTAATTAAGTTCAACTTCTCACTGTCTTGAGATACCACATATGACCTGTCACAATTGGAAAGTCATCAAAAAATTGTTTATTGTCTAGCTCAGCCTTTAAAATTATATTTTTGTTATGTTTTATAATCTATATACTGTATAAACATGAAGTATTTGGCTATAATTTATGACTAAATTACATATTTTATGGTCATAAACTAATTTTTTTTTAACTGATGGATTATGGAATCAAAGTTTGGGGATCCCCACTCTAATCTGTGTTAGTACATTTTGAAATATCTTATGCTAGTTAAAATAGTGATTAATTTTAGTACTGTACCATTTCTCTGTCTTTTAAATATATCTAAATACTTGTTGTCTTCCCTTCCTTTTTTGAAAGAGATATTCATCTTGACCAGGCATGGTGAAATTTTATGCCTGAAATTCCAGCACTCTGGGAGTCTGAGGCAGGCGGATCACTTGAGCTCAGGTGTTCTAGACCAGCCTGAGCAAGAGTGAGACTATCTCTACTAAAAAAATAGTTGAGCATTGTGGTGGACACCTGTAGTCCCAGGTCATTGGGAGGCTGAGGCAAGAGGATTGCTTTGAGCTCGGGAGTTTGAGGTTGCTGTGAGCTAAAATGCCATGGCACTGTACCCAGGATGACAGAGTAAGACTCTGTTTCAAAAAAAAAAAAAAAAGAAAGAAAAGAAAAAGAAAGGGATACTCATGCATTGTTCTAACTAAGACTGACCTTCCATCTGTGTGATCTTGACTCTTAACACTTTACAGTATGTCAACTTTACTTTTATTACTCAGTTTTTTTTTTTTTTTCTCCTGGTTTTCAATCTCTCTTTTTGCCACTGGCTTCTTCTCAGCCCATAAGTGTTTATTCCATGTTTAAATTAACAAACAAAACCTTACTTTTTTTTTTTTTTTTAATAATTTTATTGAATCATAATTCTGTACATTGGTGCAATCATAGGGCATGATTCATATACATTCAGAAATGTTTTCATTGAACTGTTACAGATAGCCTTCATGGCATTTTCTTGATCACTATATAAAGACATTGATACTCTACATTTAATAAGTTTCCCCAGTACCCTGCTAAGATGCACCGTAGGTGTGATCCCACCAACTTCCCTCCCTCCACCCATACTCCCCCCTCCCCTCCCCTTCTGAGAATTGAATATTCTTATTCACATTTTAAAGTAGTAAATCTGTTCGGACATACCATTTTTTGCAAGACTTTTATGATGAATTATTGAAGGAATTCAGAAACAAGTATTAAACTTCATTAGAAGCTTTATGATAAAATATGTCTATCTACTGTGAAAGTGCGTACAGTTTCTGTTGTGACTTCCTATATCCTTTATACCTATTCCACATTTTATTTCTCCTAAAAATGCCAATTAGAACATTGTGAGTACATATATTATATACACACACATATATACATGTTGCTCTTATATGTACAAGAGAGAAAAAAATAAAGAAAATGAGTGTCTACTGCAGTTTAGCTAGTACTAAGCCTTTTATATGTATTTTCTCACTTGATTCTTATGTAGCATGTATATAACTAGCCCTAATATGACGCTGAATAACAATGAGGCCATATTAATGTCAATATCCAGTTGTCTTTGCTCTTTTTGTACCTGCTTAGTATAAAATACCCAATATCTTGCATTTCTGGGTAGATAGTATGTACCACACAGATTTATGAATCTACCTTAACCTGATTCACCCCTCTATCATTCAACATTCACCAGTGTTGCCTGGCCTCTGCACTCTCTGTGATGCCTCTCCCTCTCCAGGAGGGGCATAATCTTCTGAGAGTATAAAGGCAATATATGGAATGACAACATATATTTGCAAACCATATATCTAGTGAAGGATTAATCCCAAAAATATCAACCCAGGGCATTCACTAGGCTTTGTCTGTTTCCTTCCATGAACTACGACCAGGAAACACTCTTAAGTCTTTTTTTTTTAAAATTAAATCATAGGTGTGTACATTAATGCAATCATGGAGTACAATGTGCTGGTTTTATATATAATTTGAAATGTTTTCATTAACATAGCCTTCATGGCATTTTCTTAGTTATTGTGTTCAGACATTTATATTCTACACCTAGTAAATTTCACATGTACCCTTGTGAGACGCACTGTAGGTGTGGCTCCACCAATTACTCTCCCTCCATCCATCCTCTCCCCTCCCCTTCCTCCCTCTTTCCCCTTCTTCTTGGGCTACAATTGCATTATAGCTTTCATAAGAAAGCTATAAATTGGTTTCATAGTAAGACTGAGTACATTGAATACTTCTTCCATTCTTGAGATACTGTGCAAAGAAGAATATGTTCCAGCTCCATCCATGTAAACATGTAAGAGGTAAAGTCTCCATCTTTAAGGCCGCATAATATTCCATGGTGTACATATACCACAATTTATTGATCCATTCATGGGTCAATGGGCACTTGGGCTTCTTCCATGACTTATGAATTGGGCTGCAATAAACATTCTCATACAAATATCTTTGTTATAATGTGATTTTTGGTCTTCTAGATATATACCTAACAGAAGAATTATAGGATCAAATGGCAGGTCTATTTTTAGATCTCTAACTGTTATCCAAACATCTTTCCAAAAGGAACGTATTAGTTTGCATTCCCACGAGCAGTGTAGAAGTTTTCCCTTTTCTCCACATCCACGCCAACATCTATGGTTTTGGGATTTTGTGATGTGGGCTACTCTTACTGGAGTTGGATGATACCTCAAAGTAATTTTGATTTACATTTCTCTGATGGTTAAGGATGATGAGCATTTTTTCCATGTATCTGTAGGCCGTGTACCTGTCTTCTTCAGAGAAGTTTCTCTTCAAGTCCCTTGCCCTGAGATGGGATCACTTGTTCTTTTCTTGCTAATACGTTTGAGTTCTCTGTGGATTCTGGTTATTAAACCTTTCTCTGAGGCATAACCTACAAATATCTTCTCCCATTCTGAAGGCTGTCTGGTTGCTTTACTTACTGTGTTTTTGGCTGTGCAGAAGCTTTTTAGTTTGATCAGGTCCCAGTAGTGTATTTATGATGTTGCTTCAATTGCTCTGGGGGTGGAGGGTCCTCCTCATAAAATATTCACCCAGGCTGATTTCTTCAAGAGTTTTTTGTTTTAGGCTAGGTGTGTAAATCCAGTTCCTTTTATGACAGCTTGGTGAAAAATGCAATTTCCTCATTTTTTACATTGGAAATGTGGTTACTTTAAACACGTGGGATTTGGAAGAAAAATACCAAATAAAAAGACAAACCTCAATAAGGTGCCACTTTAGAGAATTCAAGGGCAAAGACACATGGTGTTGGGAAGAACAGGAAAAGATAACACATTATAAATAGTTCTGAATCAACAAAGCACAATATTTTTTCATTTTTAAACATTTCATTCCATAGTACCAGCAGCATCACCTGGTCACAGTACATGTTACATAAGGCTGACCTGCCTTAAAATGCATGAACTAACCTTTATTCAGAATTAATTTTGATCTTTTGACCTTTTATGAATTCTTAGCTTGAAAATGTCAAATGGCTTCAAAGCTTTATTCAAAATGATGTCATTCCTTTTTATGATCAACTTCTGCATCATGACTCTTAATAGTGACGATGATTATTGTACCTGTTTAACTACCACTAACTTTCTTATATTTCTCTCTCTCTCTTTTTTTTTTTTTTTGAGACAGAGTCTACCTTTGTAACCCCCATAGACAGAGTCTACCTTTGTAACCTTTGTAACCATCATAGCTCACAGCAACCTCAAACTCTTGGGCTTAAGTGATTCTCTTGCCTCAGCCTCCCAAGTAACTGGGACTACAGGTGCCAGCCACAACACCTGGCTATTTTTAGAGATGGGGGTCTCGCTGTGGCTCAGGTTGGTCTTGAAGCCATGAACTCAGGCAATCCACCCTCCGTGGCCTCCCAGAGTGCTAGGATTATAGGCATGAGCCACCACACCCAGCTAAGTTTCTTATATTTCTTATGTAACATAAATTAAAGGGACTAAAAAGTGATTATATGTTGATTAAACTTACTACAATGTTACATCTAAACACATATTGTCCTGTAACACCTGAACTATCAATCAAATAATTTTGGAATCTATCTCAGAGAAAAATATTTGCGCTACCATGAAAATCTGTCCAATTATTTCATCCTTTGTTTCCTACCAACACCTTTACCTACTGCTCATGTTTGCTCTTAACTTCGTCCTGTGGAGCTTAAGCAAACAAAAGAATCCATGTAAGGGATACTGGCATTCGCTACTAATGGCTGCACCAGGAAGGTGACATAGCCAATAAGGTCTCAGTGACCAAAGCCAGTCAAAAATTAAGACTACAAGTGATGTTTGCAAGATGGCTCTTTGGAAGTTCCTAACGCTTGACTTCTCCTAAAAAAAAGGCCAAAACAATGAACAAACAACTAGATTTCAACTAGATTCTAAAAGAGAGTAGTAGAGTACAATGTAGTGGAGAAAATCATATAGAGCTCAACAACTTAGATTGGCAGCATAGAGAAAGGGGACAAAATGGCTTACTGCTGCCACCCCATTTCCCCAATTGGGATCAAATCTGAAGTAACAGTGTCTTCTCCCTATAGGGGAAAGAAAAACAGTAGGGCCCTACTATCTTCCATTACCGCCATCGACAACTACAATCTTTGTTACTGGGGAACTCTGCAGTAATCCTAGGACCTAAACCCAGTTTAGGGAACTGCCTAGAGTTCATATATCTGCATTACTCCAGAGAAGGAACCTAGACAAACCTAGGACCCACTCAACTTGCTTCAAAACAAGGTAATTTGGCATAATATCATCTTGAAACTGAAGCCACTGCTAGAGTTTATTCTGCTCTGAGGACCAGTAGCCACTGCATACTTCAATCCTTGAGGTTCTACCATGCTTGCACAAATTACTAAAGTACAGTGATTCTGGCTACTTGAAAGCTAAATACAGAAGAATAGCCATGAACCAGGTGTCCAAGTCCATGCTATGCCCTGTCACCAAGTACACAGAAAGTTCTAGAGGAAACTGAGCCCAAGCCAGCAAACCCATTGCACATACCTGTGCTGTTTGAAATCTAGCCTGATGTTCCAGCCTCAGGAAAGCCCCACCACTGCCAGCACAAAGAACTGCAACCTAGTCCATGTAGGAACCAACATGCATTGGTGGCATTGATTACAGCTGAAAAAACTACATGGAGGCTACACCACTATACCCAGCCAGAACCAAAGCAAATGAATCCTACCCAACTGATGGGTAGCTCACATTTGCGGGAGAAAAGTTTTCCCACACAAAGTTACTCCACAACATTTCCACTAGATGCACAGATATCAATGTAGGGACACAAGAAACATAAAAAAGCAACAAATAATAGATATCCAAAGGAACAAAAAAAAAATCTCATCAGTAACTGACACCATAGATAGTAAAGGAAATTTAGGAAATGTTAGAAAATTAACTTGAAATAATAATTCAATAATAATTCATTAACTTCAATAATAATTCAATATTTTCACTGGAAAAACAGTGAAATATATGAGAATACAAACAATTTAGTCAAATCAGGAAAACAATACATAATCTGAATTCAATGAAGAAATAAATACCATTTAAAAAAGCAAATAGAAATCTAGACTTAAAAAATTCAACAAATGAAATCAAAAATACAATTGAAATCTATAGCAGCAGACCCAAGCTAAATAAAGAATTTCTGAATTTGAAGACAGATATTTTGAAATAACTCAGTATGAAGGAAGAAAAATAATTTTTAAAAAATGAAGAAAGCCTTTGGAACTTATGGGACACCATTAAACCAACAAATATTCACATTATGTAATTTTCAAAAGGCAAAGAAAGCTTACACAATATATCACAATAATAGCTGAAAACACCCCAAGTTTGGGGAAAGAGGTGGACATTCAGATCTAGGCAGCTCAACAGTCCCAGATAGGTTCAACTCAAACAGGTCATCTCTGAGACTCATTATAATCAAGCTGTGAAAACCCAAAGACAAAAAGAAAGTCTAAAAGCAGCAAGAAAAAGGTGTCATTTTACACATAGGGGAATTCCCAGAAGACTATCAGCAGATGTCTCAACAGAATCTTTCAGGCTAGGAGAGAATGGGATGATATAGTCCAAGTGATGAAAGAAAAAAAAAAAGCCAGAAAGGAGGATCAAGAGGGCTCAATAGACTCCTCCCATAATCATCATTCTGCATAAACACCAAATTCACCAACTTTCCACACAATGAAGTACCTTTAGAAGAACCAAAAATCAGGTGAGCAGTCACAGTACCTGGTTTTAAGATTATATAGAAAACAAGGCATGGAAGAAGAAGCACACATCGTCACCATCCCTCCCCATCCCCCAGCAGTGCTGGATGAGCACACTGTGTGGAGAGAGACTCTAAGGACCCAGGAAAAGGACAGTGAAGTGCTTGTGGGACTTGCACTGGAACTTAGGCCCTCCCTGTCATAGGGGAACACAGCATAGAACAGAACTCTGCTGAACGAGGAAAATCCCCCTCAAATTAGCTTGGGTGGAAACTCAAGTTCTGACAAACGACCTTTAGCTGACAAAACTTAGGCCTGAGGCCTGTAATGTACTCATAAGGTCATTAGGCAATGAAGACTGAAGTCCTTTGGCAATTTCTGTGTCTATGCTGGCTTCGAGCCAGTGGTCTTGGGATGCATGTGATGTAGTGAAACACCAGTAGCAGTAGTGGTGGCCAAGCCACTGTCTATGTTACCCCTCCTCCAATTCCAGCAGCCCACATCAGACAGAATCTTTTTCTGCTTGGGGAAAGGAAAGAGAAAGGTTCAGAGGACTTTGTTTTATAACTTTGGTAACAACTCATCCACTCTAAAATAAATTTCCAAACAGAATCATGAAGCCCCCTGATCCTAGGACTTAGTTACTAGACAGCATTTGTAGATACACTCTGGACCGGAAGGAAACTTGTTGCCCTGAAAGGAAGGACCTAGTCCTGGCAGGATTTACCTACCACCTGCTGACTAAAGAGTCCTTGGGCTTTGAATAAACGTAAGAGTTAGGCAGGCAACAATTACTGTATTTGAGTGAAACTGGGCTGGCTTCAGATGTGACCAGATTCAGTCCTAGCAAGAGTGGCCATCAGAGAGTGCCCATATCACTCTTCCACCAACTCCAGTAGCTCAGCACAGAGAGTGAGGAAAGAGAGTGAGCAACATTGCCTGCTAATCCAGGGAATTCTGCCATATTTTACCCAAGTCCACCAGGAGCCTCCAAGAGTCAAAACATTACTGGATTGGGGGCACTCTTAGCCCTAACATAGCTATAGTGACCAAATTTATAGATCAAAACTCTCAATTCTCTTTGGATATCTGGAAAGCCTTCCCAAGAAGGATTGGTTCTAATAAGGCCATACTATGAAGATTAAAATAGATATCTAAATCTTTAATGCCCAGACATTGATGGACACCTACAAGCATCTTAGAACATCTAGGAAAGCATGAACTCACCAAATGAACTAAACAAGTTATCAGAGACCAGTCTCAGAGTTAGGGAGATTTGTAATCTTCCAGAAAAAGAACTCAAAATAGCAATTCTTATAAGCTCACCGAACTTCAAAAAGCACAGAGAAGTACTTCAGAAGCCATTCAGAGCTACTCAGGAGGGTAAGGCAAGAGGATCATTTGTACTCAAGAGTTTGAGATTGCTGTGAGCTAGGCTGACACCATGGCATTCTAGTCTGGGCAACAGAGAGAGACTCTGTCTAAAGAAAAAAAAAAAAAAAACACACATAGGCTGAAAGTGAAGGGATGAAAAATATACTCCGTGCCAGTAGAAACCAGAAAGAGCAGTGGTAGCTATACTTATATCAGATTAAATAGACTACAAGTCAAACACTGTAAAAAAGAGACAAAGAAGATTATTATGTAATGATAAAGGGATCATTTCAGCAAGGAGATATAACAATTACAAATATTTATGCACTGGAACATCCAAGTATATAAAGCAAACATTAACAAATCTAAGGGAAGGATGAGACAAGATGGCTGAAAGAGGAAAATGTTTTCGATAGAAGAGATGGGAGAGGGGGTACAGTACAGGTAAATTTCAGTGAGAGAAGTGACAGACCCTGCTGGCTCAGAGAAAAATGGAGGAAGAAAGAAGATAAGGAATAAAATATCACTGAGGACTAAACCCAAGGAAGTCCAGAGCTTCCTGTAAAGGGAATCTCTTTCTCCCTCCCACAATCCTTTGGTGATCATCAGGATAGCAAGTTACTGGGAAGGTTTTCCATACCCATAAACCTCAAAATTGTGACAATCATGATATTTGGGGGAGACCTTGCATGATTCTAGAGCTTCGCCACTCCAAGTAGGGTTCCCCTCCAAGGAGAATGACCCTAAGAGGCTGGTGACCTGATCAGATTCTTATCTCTCCTTGCCTCTCCCCACATGTTCCTCAACTGGGAGACTAGTTTGAGCCAAGAGTTTGACTGAAGGTTTCCAGCCTAAAGTTCCCACAGAGGAGTTTTCAAGCCTTTCCTCCTAGACACCTGAAGGGGACCCAGGTGGCCCAATCTGAGAACTCCCTACCTGACAGAATTTCACAGAGATGCATTCTAGTGCATGCTAGTGCACACAGACTGGATCCCACATTTCCAGGACTCAAACAGGTCTCTGGTGGACAGAGTAGGAAAAGGATTAGGAGCTGGTCTTGGCAGTCAACGAAGCCAAAGTGGGCAGAACTTATGGGAGAAATCTGCAGGGATACCAGATGTGATAAACTTGGAACTATCCACACTCCAAGGAAAGCCACTGTCAGAATAGGGTAGGTCCCCTGGCAAGGAGGATCCCAGTCAGTGCCATAGCAACCAAGTGCAGTACATTCAGGGACCCAGGGAAGAGGCAGTGCAAGAGGGATGGATGATCTGGAATGTGCAGCCCTTCCCTCACAAGTATCTTTCTGGCTTGTAGAACTGGTCTCAATCCTCCTCCCAATGGCTCCCCTCAGAAGCCAAGAAGAAGGCCTCTGAGCCCCGCTCTGCGTTCTCAAAGCATTATAGACTCATACAACCTATATTCCCAGCCTAATGCTTCCACCCACTTCCACCTCAGTGGAGAAGGTCAAGCAACCCCCTAGAAGCTGCAAGTCCCTCCCTAAGCCTGGGGTATTCAAGTGCTCCACCTGAGAGACTATAGCTTATCACAGGTACAAAAGAACATCTCAGCAGTTGGCCTTCTTCTGGAAGCATTAACCACTGACAGGAAGAGTAACTCTATAGCCCATTACATCATCTACTAACTGAATCAAACTTAGTATGGCTGATTCATACTCAAAAGTATCACCCATAATCTCAGAGATTAAGCTGAGGGCCCCAAAACAATTCACACTCCTCTGTAAAGGAGAAGATAGCAGGAGAGAAGAAACTCAAGGAGACGCTGCTTTTTAAGAGAGATACAATAGTTCAATCTGTGAGGGGTCCATGTCTTCCACTGCAGACCTCTGAGTTTATCAGGATGCTCTTCAGAGTCTGTGGACAGTGGATGCAGGAGAGAGCAGTGGGTACCAATCCCAGAATTCAGCAACTCACTCTATCCTGGCCATTCTAGTGCATGGAGCTTGATCTACACATCCTCCTAGTAATAGCCTTTAAATCACCTTGTTGAGGCAGAGATGGAATAGACACTCCACTGTATAGTGTCCTGTCCTGAGTACTGAGCACATCTCTCTGGCACGGGAGCCAAACAGAAGAACCCCAGATGCCACAGGCACCACTTGGGAAGCCCAGGGTGATTGCATCGGTGGACTCTAGGTGTAGGGAGAGAACCTGGGCTGAAAAGCAGTGCTGGCCCACCATTGAGACTTAACAATACAGTATTAGCAGCCCCCAAATTGGTGGAGCATCCTGCTATAAAAATGTCTTTGCCTCCAAAATACCTAGAGGCAGCTTTGAAGCTCTTGCTGTGCTCAAGTCTGAGGCGCTACCCTGTAGTTCAAAGCTCCTACCAAGTATATGACTCCAGAATGGTGGCTGGACCTCAAGACCCTGCTACTGATTCTTTACCATTGCTACAGCCAATGGAACCTCCCCAAAGTCAGGTGCTTCATGCAAGACCCTCCAGCTATGAGCAGCACTTGGTTTGAGAGAGTCCCCAAATATGTAGAATAGGTGCCCCCACAATCCCATTAACCCAAGGCTATGAAAATGAAGCTAGATGAGAAGAAACCAGCTAAAGAACTCTGGCAACGTGAAATAACAAAACAGTTCAACATCCCCAAGGGAAAACAATGCAGCTGTAGTAGTGGACCCCACCCATAAAGAAATTGCTGAAACAACAGAATTGGATTTCAGAATATGGATGGCAAGTAAGATGAATGGAATTGAAGAGTAAGTTGAAAGCCAATAAAAAGAAGCCAAAATTTTTTTTTTCAAGAAATCAATGACAAAAAAAAAAATCACTAGAGAGCTACAGAACATAAGAAGGGACGTGATACACCTTTCCAAAGCAGCAATATGCTTTAACGGCATGCAAAATGAAAGAATCTCAGAGCTTAAAGACAAGGGCTGTCTACATAACCCAGTCATTCAAAGAAGGACAGAAGAGAATAAAAAGTCTGAGCAATCACTGAGAGAGATATGAGACTATGTGAAGGGATCAAACATTTGAATTATTGATATCCCTGACAGTGAAGAAGAAAGAACTAAAAACATGGAAAAACCTGTTTGAGAAATGTATTAAGGAAAACTTTCTGGATTTTGCCAGAAATTCAGACATACAAATACAAGATGAACATCAAACATCAGAAAGATTCATAGTAAATAGGTCATATAGTAATCAGCTTGGCTAAAGGCAAAATGAAGGAGTAAATTCTCCAAGCAGCAAGATGCAAACGTCAAATAACCTACCAAGGAAAACACAACAGACGAACTGAAGAGTTCATCCTTAATCATCAGAGAAATGCAAATCAAAACTACCTTGAGATATCATCTAACTCCAGTAAGATTAGCCCACATGATGAAATCCCAAAACCAGAGATGTTGACGCGGATGTGAAGAAAAGGGAACTCTTCTACATTGCTGGTGGGAATGTAAACTAATACATCCATTTTGGAAAGACGTTTGGAGAACACTCAAAGATCTAAAAATAGACTTACCATTTGACCCTATAATTCCTTTACTGGGT